>JAXGGA010020158.1:0-18759 GCA_038373865.1 Uloborus plumipes | reverse complement strand
ATTTTGAACTAAGGAATAATAATACGAACAGCAGACACATTCTACAGACAAAATACTCTAAGAGTCCAAAGAAGTGATGAGAATAAACAGTGTTATAGTACTGCAGATTCAAAATTCCTTCTTTTTGCCTTTAATAATTGAACCAATTTGTAGGCCAGGAGAGGGACATGCAATCTGGGGACAAACTTCAAAATGATGTACCTGATTATATAATCATTTAAATAAGCTAAAACAACAGTATATTACCCTCATAACTATACATAATTCAACACTACTAGTGGAATTTGAGCAATGTTCACGTATAATTTTAAAGTAATTTATTTACATTTTAGAAACAGGGTGGGACACGCAAAAAAGGTGACTTTTTGGCTATTCAAAAACTTTTGTAGAAAAAAATTAATGAAAAATTGCTTTAATATGAATTGAATAACATCAGAATAAGTATTTCTAACAATGAAAAAAAATAAAAAAACTTTCTAGGTCAAATAATTTTTGTGCTGTCCTACGGGGACATCATATTGTTCGGATTTTGGAGAATCACCCAGATAACAGTGGCAGACAAACTGTCTTTAAGAAATTCATATTTTAAAAAAATTCTTGAGAAATAAGAAAACAATTGTTCTGTAACTTTTGTCTCATAAAATACATTGTATTAACTTACATATTTTCCAAAATTAAATCACCCATATATTTGGGAGATAAGAAACAAGTTGAAGAGATCAAAAATGTTTTTTGGATACCCTTTATTGTCGAAAGCATAATAAGTAAACTAATTTCTAAAACATACATTGCAGAAATTAGTTTATTTATTATGTAGGGGAATGTGGGGCAAAGTGAAATGGCAAAATATTTTCTCAGTTTGCAGCCCAATCTATCTAGCAATATTTTAACAAAGTCTCTAGACATACAGACTATTCCTGTCAAAAAATAGATCTAAAGATAAATGAAAAAAATCATACAAGTCCTTTTCAAAATTTGATGCACTCATTGTAATATTCGTGGTTTTTCAAAAATATTTTTTGTTATGATAAAATTTTTGTAAATGTCATTTTCAGTATTAGTTGAGATTAACTGGTGTAAAGTGCAATACTTGATTCGTTTATATTAAGCAAATTTTGATTTTAAATGCTCAATGTAATTTGTCAAGTGCACGCGGGCAAAGTGAAATAGTTCATTTTGTTTAATTATGCATCAATTTTTCAAATCTTACGTATTTCTTTATTTACTAATTAATTTACATTATTTTACTTATTAATTCTCTTATTGATTTGCTCACTAGTTTTCTCATTCGTTCTCGATTTTATTCACTCATGTATTTTTCTTGTACATTTATTTGTTTATTTATTTGTTTATTTTTCATTAGTAACTCATTTATTCGTTCATTTACACGTTTATTCGGTGAAAATTACTGCTAATAATTTAATAAAAACATTTTCATTTTAAAAATATTGCATTTTTCACTTTTCCCCATGATTTTTTAAGGTGAAAAATTTCTTTTGAAGCTAAAAGTGCCAAACAAACTGGTGACCGAAGCAAATGCACCCACAGCTCGATCATAGCATCCTAAGACTGCAGTTTCGCCCTTATTATGGGCTCCTCAGTTAGGAATAGCCAATGATCGAGCCGGAGGCAAAAATCCTCTTAATGTAGCTAAGATAGCCAACAAACTGGTAGATAAAGTGAATTTATCTTACCAGCATGCCTCAGCCCTGGCTTACGGGCGGTAACTCATTGCACAAAACTGGTGACCTTTTTTACATGAGCTACCAGTTTGTTTGGCACTCTTTGCTTCTATAAGAGGATCTCTACCTCCAACTCGGTCACTGTCTAAGCCAGACTGATGATTCCTAATGCATATAAAACTGCAGTCTCTGGCCGACTTGGTAGTATATTTCATGTAGTTTTGCCTTTGTTCTGGCTTCACACCCTGGCCCCTGTCCTGGCTTTTACCCGAAAAAGGTTTGTCAGAGCACAACTTACCAGAACATCACCATACCTACTAAACTATGATAGTTTTCAACTGTCATATGTTAAAATTTAAAAATATAACTTTCCTTTTTAGTGCTTCAATATCAATGGCAAATTAGTTCTCCACTACTCTACAAGTCCAGCCTGGGGTTGAAAGAGTCTATTAATATTTGTATGTTAAATTATGTTGTGTAAATTTTGTTTGAAATAAATACTCTCTGTTTTCATTAATTTATTATATAATTTTATTTAAGAACAACAGGATTTGAAACCCTAAAAATGGCTGGTATCAAATTAGACAAACTGGAAAAAAGCTCTTCTGATATACCCTGAAAATATATTAAAGTTTTAGTAACAGGTTGTTTTAAAATTTATCTTATTGGGTGTTTCAGAATCCCCACAACTTCGAAATGACGTAGCTCAACAAAGAGGAACAGGAAGCTAAAAAGTTTGTTGGACAAGCAGGACTGAATAGAGAAAGAGCCAGACTTGCATCACTTTGTAAAGTTTCAAAACTTTTCTGCGTTAGCACACTACATCAGGTAAGAGTGGTTTGTTATTAGTTAAGCTGAGTCGCACTGGCTTCGGCAAAAAACAGGTTGCGAAGGTGCGTAAAATTGTTGCAGACATCATAGAGTCATTCCAAGCCAAGTGACATCGTTGTCTCCACCCTACCATCTCTGATTTGAATTAACTTTTATACAGGTGCAGAGGCAAGCCTTTAAAACTAACCTATACAAATTTTTAGCTTCCAACACCCAATTTGGAGGAGCTATGATCAATAAAATAATGTACTCCTAAATGGCAAATCAACTTTGTGAATCAAATTGTCTCGTTCAAGCTAAACCGCCATTGGTGGCCTTTATGCAGCCCAGCTTTTTTCTCCCTTTTTAATGCATTCTTGGAGCTCATTGTTTGTGTCTAGAAAGCTGAAGGTTGGTTTCAAAGATGCCTTCTGAATTGGAGATAGTTGGGTGGAAACTACCAGGTCACATGACATGGTATAGTGATTTTTAATTTTTGCGGCAATTTCATGCACCTTTGCAACCTGTTTTCTGCCAAAGCCAGGGTGACTCAGATTAACTAATAGCGAATCATTCTTACCTGCTGTAGTGTGCTTATGCAGAAAAGTTTTAGGCCCTTATAAAATAGCGTAAGTCTGGCACTCATAGGCTCTTGGACTAGAAATTCGTCATAAATTTTGAGAAATAGCCCCCAGATTGGACATCAGAGTGGCAGTCATTGAGCAGTGTCGAATGTAGTGTGCTTAGCGAACAGAGGTTCAATATATTACATCACTTTCACTACAGTCATATTTTACAACAGTAGCATGACGCAACCAAAGGGCTAATTTTGAAGTCTCTCGTCTCTACTCTTAGGGTTGAAACTTTAATAGCAGTAACTATTTATTTCCACTTAACATAACTGCTGTCTTTCTAAGTGGTCACCAGCATTATGTCCAACCCATAGGATAGCTGTAGCAGCGCATTTTCTCTCCTGGTTCGAATGGATATGGTCTACTGATGCAGGAATCACTGAAACAGTCCTGAAGCCAATTTCATTAAGAAATTTTTCTTGCAACAAAGATTATGTAAATGAAAGTCACTAAAGCTTATTGTCCTTATGACTTTGACTTCATTCCTAAGATGACTGAACCACTTCCTGAAATAAGCTTCCGAGATTCCTGCAGCAGTAGACAACAACATTGGTAGACTGCTCCATTTGAACTATCGACAGAACAGGCACTGCTACAGGTGTCCTACTACTCCCACATTGTTGCAAAAAGGTTGTTCCCAATGCTTGTGACCATATCAAAGGACCTTGGGGGCATGTATCATTTTCCTATTAAGAGTAAATAAACAGTTGCCACTATTAAAGTCCCAATCCTAGTAAACAATGCAGTAAGTGACTTCAAACTTTGAGCTTTGGCTGTGCCATGTTACTGCTGTGAAAGGTGGCCATGGAAAACAATAATGAAATTTGACCTCTATACACGAAGCTTGCTTTCATACTGTTTAATAGCCACCTGGACTACAATGTTCTCTGATGTCCTATCTTGGAAAATTTTTTGAAAACTGATGTATGAAGAATTCCAGACTGCCTGTCCAACATACCATCTCTGCCTCACTGTTTCACTATTATGTCATTTAAAAGTTAGGGCGTCCTTTCTGAAAGACCCTGTATTAATTTACGTGATTTGCATCAGTCAAATACAGGCACAGGAAAATAACTTTACAAAGCATACTATATTAACCCATTAATGCCTGACATTTTTTTTCCAAAGATATTTTGTATACTGGTTACAAACAGTGTTTAATGGACAGGAAAAATAATTTTAAAAATATCATGTCAAAAATAAGTTTTTTATTAAGGAAAGAAAAATCGTCCCTTAAAAGTTACGATTGACCCCACAGAGTACACACTTTTTTCACTAAAAATTTTTTTCTGCCCATGATATAATATTTAAAAAGACATTTTATAAGAAGAAATAAAATCAGCAATGAACATAAAATGGGAAGCTGGGAATAACTTGGCTTTTTTTCTTCGGATTGTGAACGATATCATTTTTGATAAAGATCATATTAAAACTGCTACAGAACACACATTACAATGGTTATGTACTGCAATCTGTTAATAACGAATCGAAGCAATACCAAAGTACTCATTGAACACTATTATTTGGTTGAAATGTTCATTTTGGGGAAATTCAGACCCTTTTTTGGACCGTCCCTAAAAAGGGACACTAGGCATTAATGGGTTAATTTATAGTGCATTCAGGAAGAAGTGATAGCAAATGTGAATGAAGAGGGTTATTGTTTGGCACTAGCATTTGTCATTTTCTTAAATTACTCATTGGTTTGACGGTTCTATTTATGATTTTGCTTAACTGATTGGTGCTGTTTTCAATCATGCCATTGCCAACCAGACAATGGTATATCCAAGTGTCACATTGCTTTATTTACTTCCACTATCACATCTGGTTGAGTGCATTATAACTTTAAAATGTGATTTGCAATGAACATTTCTACCATTAAAAGAGCTTCATTAGGTAAAATAGTTTAAAGCAATGAGTGTGCACTAAACTTGACAATTAACTCACAAGGAATATCTACTTTTAACTAAAACACTTTTTGTTTTACAAAAAAAAATCTCATACAAATTACAAACACTTCAGGAAAAATTATCTGAAATGATATTACCACAAATTATTAATAATCTTGTAATATAAATTGTATTTATAATATTTTTCATCTACTTTCTTGATTTACATCTTTAATCATAATATATCTAACTACTAAATTTACATTATTTGAAATTTTAAACACTTGAAATTAATCTTTAAGTACACGATTGACTCATTTCTAAAATAAAGAAAATATGTAATAATACCAGAAAAAGTAAATCAAACTATATTAGGTGTAATGTGAGTAGGATATCAGCGAGACTAATTATAGAAAGCCACAGTAATAATGACTTTCTTTTGAGTTGACTTTAACTACATGGGATACAAGCAGATCCTGATATACACTGAACTGATAGTTCAGTTCAATTTTCTGTAATTTATATTTTGTAACATTGAGCCTGACAATTAGTGTCAATACAAAACTTTACTACTGCATTTCCGTAGTTATGGTTCATCAAAATAATTAATGTTTAAATTATTTTTCCCCCTCAATTACGAACAAATTGAATGAAATTAATAATTCAAACGTGCGACAGACAATGGGGAGGGAGGGGTGCACACTGTACATTGACATTAACATTAAATAACTCCTATGATAGTTGTAAAACTTTTATTGTTTTTTTTTTTTTTTTTTGTTAAATCAAACTCCAATAATTTACTGTGCACACCCATGAAATTTGGGGATGTTTCGTCCAATCCTTCTCTAAAGGGTTCTGCACACCTCACAATATTCTACAACAATATACGTCATAAGTATCGTACATTCTTTTTTCTAACATTTTTATAACTCTTCTGATAGTTTTTAATGCTACAGTTACTACCACTTTACCGTTTACCGTGTTTTTCTCTTATATACACTGCTCGACATTGAAAATGCAACACCAAGAAGGAGTGGTCAGAAATTGCTGAAATTTGGTAAGAAGACAGAGACAGCATGGAACAATAAGTGATATTTATTTCAAAATAAATAAGCAAAATTTAGAGCGAGGACGGCGTCGGCTCAGTAAGAAGTAGGACCACCGCGGACAGCGATGCACGAAGAAACACGTCTAGGCATGGAGTCAATAAGCCTGCGGATGGTGTCCTGAGGGATGGCACTCCATTCCCTTTCAACCATTTGCCACAGTTCGTCCTCTGAACGAGGCAGTGACAGGTTCTGCAAACGGCGTCCAATCACGTCCCACACATGTTCGATTGGTGACAAGTCAGGAGAGTATGGTGGCCAGGAAAGCATCTGTACACCTTGTAGAGCATGTTGGCTGATTCGAGCACTGTGAGGCCGGGCGTTATCCTGTTGAAAAATTGCATTTGGCAGACCCTGAAGGTAGGGGATTTCCACTGGCCGCAGTACATTATCTACATATCGTTGGGCCGTCATAGTGCCCCGAATACGAACTAGAGGTGATACGGAATTGCATGCAATAGCGCCCCAAACCATTATGCCACGTTGTCGCGCTGTGGGGCGTTCCACAGTTACTGCCGGATTCGATCTTTCTCCACGTCGACGCCACACACGTATGCGATGACTATCGCTGGACAAACAGAAGCGGGATTCATCTGAGAACACTACAGTTTGCCATTCTGCCATCCACGTCGCTCTGGTCCGGCACCATTCCAAACGTTGGAGTCTGTGCTGTGAGGTCAATGGCAGTCTTCTTAGCGGGCGCCGTGATTGCAGGCCACGTGCAACCAGTCGACGGGAAATGGTTCTGGTCGACACAGGAGCATCCAGGGTACTTTGCACGTGTTGCAGAATCGACGTACAAGTGACTTGCGGGTCCGCCACAGCTTGTCGGTGAATCCGTCGATCCAAGTCACTCTGGCTGCACCTGCACCCCTCAATGTGGCTACCCCTCAATGTGACACAGCCGATGCACAGTGCTTGCATCCACGTGGGTATCAGCTGCAATTTAACGTATGGACCAACCTCCTCTTCTCAGTCCGATCACCATACCCCTTGTAAAGTCGTCTATATGCTCGAAGTGTCTTCGTTGAGGACGGCGTGTCATTTCCTCCTATCACACGTATCCTTCGAGACAAAAACCAAATTTCTCCGATAATTAGTCTGGCAGAAAACCAACATGAACATAGCCCACTTTTCAACTTCATTCTCTTATATTACTTCACGTGCGTCGGACAGCTGCGCATTTCATATCATTTGCATAACTCAGTGACGTGCGTCTACGGTAAAATTTGCATGAATTTCTGACCACTCCTTCTTGGTGTTGCATTTTCAATGTCGAGCAGTGTAGTTAATTTATAATGTTAATTATCGATATAATTTAGAAGGCTGTGAAGACTAGTCTAGTAAAATCACAAAATGTGTTTACCTATTATATTGACTTCCATAATAATTCTTTATAGTATTAAACAAAAAAAAATCACTTCTAAAACTTTCATACTTTTAAAACAAAATTTCATAAATAATACTTTCAGTTTTAACAACTTTATAGTAAAAGTTCTCACTTTTGGCACTAAAAATTGCACAGTTCTTGTTTCATCTCCAACAAGTGAAGCCATTTCTATCATGAAACCCTTGACACATTTGAAAATTAATTCTGCTCTTTTCAAGCACCACTGAATTGTCATTTCCTGAAAAAAAAAAGTTTTCAAATAACTAACAAGGTTGTAAACATAGATAGATACATATACCGTAAAATCCCGAAAGTAACCTCCCATCGAATAAACCCCCCCCCCCCTTTTTCGTCGAAAGTCATCCAACCAAACCGGTTTATCCTCAAGGTCAGCGCCGCAGCATTTCGTTCGCGTCACGTGATAGCCCCATTCGCTCTTATCTCTCTAGCAGCTGTGGTCAGGGAGTAAAAGGACTCCCTGGCTGTGGTTGATCTTTCGCTCTCTTACTCAGCACGTGGTCCAATATGTCTCGTAGGAGTTTCGCCGTCGAGAAGAAATTAGAAATCTAGAGTTGGCATGAACGCAACAGATCATCGTTGCACAAAACTTCCATTGAATTCTAACTGAATCGCAAATGCTTGCGTACTTCGTGAAAACTAGGTACGCAAGTTTCCTAAACAAGGAAAGTGCAAATTTTCACATTTTTAATTTTGGTTTTTAACTGCTTTTTAATCAAATTTTTGAAATCTTGCTAAAAATCCTATTTTTACTAAAAGATAGACAACATACATTTACTAAAAGATAGACACTATTCAATTTTTTACGACGAAAAGGTTGTGTCATGTTTTTATTCTTTGACATCTCAAAATCTTTCTTATACGATCGTTTTGTGATTAAAAAAAAAAAAATCTCGATTATAACCCCCCCCCCTGAAATGTACCGATTTGGTTTTGAAAAGGGGGGGGGGTTATTTTCGGGATTTTACGGTATACATATTATCACACACATGAAATGAGAGGCTCATTTCTAAATAAATTATCATGATGATGAAAATAAAATTGAAGTTTTCAGGTAAAATTTCCGATACTGAAAGTAGTTGTTGATATGCCCAGTAACAGAAACAGCGTGACACTGCAACATGTGTTGCAGACTATAGAGAAAGTCTGCAGACTATTTTAGAATTGCAGGAGAAAAACAGTTTAAGAAAATTTGTACAAAGAAAGGAAAAAAACTTCAGCGAACGAAGATTTGTACTATAATTTCTGGGACATAATACATAGCTACTATCTTACTTTTATGTACTCCTCCGAGCAGGGGTGCCCACAGGGGGGGATTATGGCGCAAGTTGCGCCATCAACATTTTGGGGGGGGGATTTTTTTTATCTAATTTATTTATTTATTTAAATTATTCACAATTTTTTACAATTTAAGTTATTCATTAATTAAGTTTTTTAATTTAAATTATTTCTTTATTTTTTTTCTATTTTATATATATACTAGCGGTACCCGCACGGCTTTGCCCGTGGTATAAAATTAAAAGTTCATTTGTAAAATAATTGATATATCAGAAAAAATGCTCTATTTTAGTTTTATTCAACTATATAATTCCTTCAAAGTGATATAAAGATCTGATATGGACCCCACACTACTTAATTTTACGTGTAAATTTCTTAGTAGATGCCTTAAGTGCTAAAATAGTGCTTGGAGTGAGCAAGATAACAATTCAAACATTTGTAGCCCTAGTTTGCTACGAAACAATGCAAAAAAATATTTTACAATGATTAATCTCCTAAAGATCGTCGTTTTTAACATCATTCAGTGGATTTTTTGCAAAATATCGCCAACAGCACCAAATTGAACCTAAATCAAAAAAAAAAAAAAATTTCGCCAATTTGGCGATCAAAAGTTTGGCGATATATCGCCAAGTGGTCGCGCCAATTCATATCACCTTGCATTGAAAACACTGATTTACCCGATAAATGGGGTAAAACACCCCCTTAGAACATTCGAATGCAACCCCAAGGGAGATGGACAAAAATAAGCCAAAAGAGAAAATAAGAACAGTTTTGTTGATAACAGAAACCAACAGAAATCTTACCAAAGTTTAAAAGAAGAAGAAAGTTTTCTTTCCCAGCTTAAAAAACAAAACAATACATTTTCCGAAACGAAACACTTTAAAAAAACGATGCAATATCGAAATTGATACGATATTTCGTTAATCTGTGCTTTAGGTACCCTTTTCTCGCTAAATGAACGATAGGCGCGCCAAGCGTGGTAACCCTAGCTATTTTGCGTAGTTGACTTTTTGAAAACGCGCCAAGCAGGGTCCCAAAGCATCTTCACCGGGAAAAAGACAGGGTTGCCAGAGAATTGGAACAAAAAATACTATACCTCCTCTAAAAAAAATATTACAAAATACTACTGTTTCCAAACGTTGCCAAAATCAATGTTGCTGAAATGCGAAATCTATGAAAATGAAAAAAAAAAATCCGCCAAATCTTTTAATTAAGTCATTAGTATATTGGAAACAGGGTTGCCAGAAAAATACTGCGCTCCTTATTTGGGCCGAAAAAATACTACCGTAGAATCAAAAATACTACGTCTGGCAACCCTGGAAGAAGAACGAAACAAAAATAGGTATGAACACGTAACCATAGTAACAACATGAAAAGTTGATTTCCGTTGATAAAATAATTCTTTTCATCTCTCTTTTCAAACAAATTTTATTATCGAGCTGAACCATTTTAGAATCGTTTGGCTTGCTTTACTGAAGGTAAGCCTTGAATTTCGGGATTCTAAAAACAATTGTTACAGCTCTCCTGATGATCGTAGAAACTTCGAAAAAACTTCATTTTGTGCAGAAAATTCCAAGCTTTCGAATGACATAAGACTTGAAAATGTGTGTGAAATATTTCTTCCCTATTTTATCGAATTTCCGCTACGAATTCGAATAGAAAAAGAACGAAATGGAATTTTCGAAAAATCGCTTCGAGGTGCAAAACTACATGCTACAAACTAATTTTGTGCCAAGTGGCATGAAAATCGACCGAACGGTTTTGGCGATACGCGCGTAACAGACAGAAAGAAAGAAAGAAGGACAGACAGAACCACCTTCAGCTTTATTATTAGTAGAGATATTTTTGAAAATGTTGTATGTGCTTGGAACGTCTGGAAGGGAAAAAGGCGATTATATCTTACGCATAATTAGTACTTTTAAAGAAATAATGTATAAAAAAATAATAAATAAATATTTTTAAAAATAAATAAATAAAATAAAAAGGGGTAAAAATAAAAATAAAAATTGGTAAAATCTGGAGGGGGGGGGGAATTTGCGCCATTGAGCTTGGGGGGGATGGGCACCCCTGCCTCCGAGCCAATTTAGATATCCTAATAAGCTAAATCGGCAATAAATCTAATGAAGTTGTAAATTTCAAATAAATCTAGGGTTGGATTATCCCGCAGACTATTTTGGATCTGCGTCACAGACTGCTGGAGAAATTCTGCTGCCAGAATGATATGCATAAAATGATAACTTGAAAAAGTGTTTTGAAATATTTTTTAATATTTTGTGTACGTTATGAATATTTTTACTTTTACAAATATTAAAAAAATATTAAGAATTCTTTTTCCCCCCTTGATATATGAAAAACAATTTTTTTTTTTTTGTGATAGATGTTCTCATCAATAACATTTGAGTTTAAATGAGTAGATATACTTAAAAAATAATACACAATCTACTCCTGCACGCTGAATCCCTGACATACAACACTTCACATACTCCAGGGTCCCCTGTACCTACCACAACTCATGGTTTAACCAGGATGGGGCCCTGAAGAGCACTCTGTTCCCTTGATCAAGACCAAGGGTCGAGCAAACCCCTGGTCCAGTACCCCCAGAGAAAACGTTTCACTTGGAGGACTGTGTGACTATGACTAGGGATACACCGATAAGCAAATGGGCCGATTACCGATTACCGATTCATCGGCTGGGTCGATTAATGATAATTTTGATTGTTTTCCTACTACCAATTTTACCATCACTAATTTTTTCTCTCGAATACAATTCCAAGTTTAAAAATAGTAAGTAATTTATTTCTGAGAGATTTTTTTTTCCATTTTTCTAGTTTTCACAAAATAATTTCAATATTTTATCAAATTTCTTAGAACCAATTTTCATATTATTGTCAATAATATTATTAATGATTTTTAGTTATATTAATTGGAAATAAAAATTCAAAAAAAAAAAGGGGGGGGTAGGGGGAGTTTGTGGTGAGCACTCTAATTTTGGAGTACTTTCAATCCATATTTTTAATACTTAGTAACAATTTAATTCAATACTAATATTCCTTAAAAATTAGAGGTTATCTAAAAGCACTGTGCTAAGAAGAAAAGTATCGCCACATGAAAAATGTGTAGCGACATTGTCTATGTGTTTGTATATCTATTAAAAGTAGGAGACTTAATTAAAAAAAACTTTATATCAACTGTGAGGATTATTATTAGTTAATAAAATTATTCATCATAGTTTCTTAGTGAAGGTATACTTTAAAGAATAATATTTGAAAAATATATTTTCTGCCGATCAATCGGCCCGATTTTGCCGATTATTAATAATCGGTAAAGTGGCCGATTATGGCCGATTAATCTGTACTGCCGATTAATCGGTGCATCCCTAACCATGACCCTTATTTAACGTCTCCCAGCTACCGTTAGTAACGATGGTGGATCATTGATCGGCTTGGATCGAACCGGGACCCTTCAATCATGAGTCCAACGCCTTACCGATCGGGCTACCACGGCACCCCTGACATATAACAACAAGATTAAAGTTCAATAATATTAGAATTAAAGTATAAAAGTTGAAATTCTTAACAGTTAGCTATATTTTTTATGAAAATAGAAATGCTTACTTCAGACATTTCATGGACAAGGAAAAGGGGTATAGTGACAGTACAAATGTCATGCTCATGAGCCACTCTTAAAATATTTCTCAAGCCTAGAATCGTTGGATGCCGTGAATTCACATCTGCTGAGCGAAGAGTATCATCTACTACAAGATGGAAAACTACATGTACTTCAGACAAGTTCGAATGACGTGTTATATAGAAATCTCCAGTTTTCAGCAAAACTGAGCTGCTCCTCTGCAATAGATTAAAACAAAGACTGTTGAATAACAAAGTTATAATACTTAATACAAGTAAATTTAATGAAATTCATTTGCATTTTCTAATACATAAAGGTAAATGTTGTATTTTTTTGAAGAATAAAAGCATTCATTCCTAAAGAGTTACCTTTTATATATGAAACTAGCAAAGACATTATTAGAAACGTAGGTTTCGTGTAATCACTTTTTACTTCCATCGTATACTTATAGATAACTTTATTAAAATCACAAATTATATTTATTTGACTTTCATTATTCTTATGTCTAACAAACTTCAAATTAAGACTTTGTATCCACTATTTTGAAGCTTTGCATCTTGCCAAAGATTAAAATTGTGCCTGACTTTAACAATGACTGACTAACTGTAACTGTTATTTCACTGTTTACATGCCACCAAAAATCAATGCATATGCAGCTTAGAAAAAGTAGACTGCAGAATTCTAGTATTCAATTTCCAAAAAAAAAAAAAAAAACATCTTACACAATGTTTTAAACTATAATTGCTGTAAAGAAAAACTCAGCAACAGCCCTGAACATACTCTAGAAAAAGTATTTAATCAAAAGTTGAAGAAATTGTAGAAGGAAATGGTTGCATCAAGTTTTTAGAAACCCATAATCAAATCATGAATGTTTTAAGGCAAAGATTTTTTCTCCGAAACTCAAATCACTGCAAAATTCCTTTTAGGGAATTGAATAGGTTTGATGAAATTTTAAAAAATATATTAACTTTATTAGGGAGGTTATGAGAAAGCATAAGAATTCAGGAGTCTCCCAAAACAAATCAGCCGAGTTAACAGCTTATGCTTCATAGGGGACACTTCAAATTTTAAAGCTGCATTGAGAATACAGTTAAATTTGGAAAACTTCCTTCAAAGCAATAGATACCTGAGAAGCAAATTCGGAAGGTGAACCACCCGATCTTCCGCTGCTACTTTGACTACTGCTATCTCCCTGAGAAAAGTTAGTTGCTCTCCATTCAGACAGCCTTTTACCTTGTTCTCTGATTATTTCTAAGGCAACATCGATGTCTTCAAAATGAAATTCGGTTGACATCTGACACACAGCAGCGAAATCTGAAAAAAATTTCATTTGGTTAGCTTTTTATGAAAACTATTTAGTTAATTCAAATTTTAACCCTCGCACTGACATGCACGTAATATCAAAGCAGGGCCGCGCCAAGCCTGATCGGCGCCCTCGTGCAAATGTCTTCAGAGCATCTTATGCTGTAGCGTTCGATAGTTAACACCAGCATTGATGTTTTATAGACAAATATTTAGAAAAAATAAGTTTCGCTTATGACTTGTTTTTTTTTAACGTGAACAACTTGTGTTTTTATCAAACTGAATATATTGATTTCTCAAAGCCCTCCCCCCACCCAACCCCTAGCGACGGGCCTGGTTTTCAAAAATTGCAGCCAACTCTCAATCATTTCAAACTAAATACTCTATCTCAAATAACACTCCTTTATTACCGTGCCCCAAATAGACTTCATCATTTTGCCGTAAATAAATAATTACGAAATTAAAAAAGTGTGAAGCTGGCTAAAAGTCAATAATAATAATTATTATTATAAGTTTTAAATAATTTGCTCGTGCGTGAAGACACACATACACGACTTTCTTACTGCAAATAACTTAAAAATTTGGGGGTAAAAGCAAAATGACGTTTTCGACATGAGCTATACGACACCAAGTGTCAAGTGCTCTAGCACCATTGATAAGGATGCGACTATTCTGTTGTGGCCAATCTGGATGGAATAAAAATTCATAAAACATTTGTAAGCTGAAATGTGAAAATCGTAACATTGAAAATAAAATATGAATATCATCTAACAATTTAAGTATTAAAAATATCGTTAAACATTTCACAAGAAAAATATAGGAATAACTCTGAATTTTAACTACTGCTTATAAAACCTAACTACTACTCGTCAAATACTGCCCATGAAAAGTTTTCAGATTCACTTAAATTTCTATCGAGCATCACCCCTGGTTTTTCGTGTAGCCAAAAATCGGAGCATCACAAATATTTAATTTTGAAATACCCTGTACATTTTTACATCATTTCTCAAAGCTAGTTAGAGTTCAATACCTCCGTTATGGACCATTGTGTTTTGGAAAAAGAAATATTATAAATATCAAAATTAAAGCAGCTCTAAATATCTCTAGAATTTGCATTCGATAAATAATTAATCACACTTTTTTGTCTGCCAAAATATGACAACAGGGTACTGATTATATTTCTGAATTGAAGCATAAAGTGGAGGATATTTCCCTTAAAATTAGAAACTGAAATCTTTCCTAGAAAACCAATAAAATCAGGATTACTAAAAGGCATTATATTTAATATGAAATGCAAATGCATTGTCCAAAGGTTTCTTTTTTATAGGGATGGACCGGATATCCGGTAACTATCCGGTATCCGGCTGATATTTTAAGTATCCGGTGCTTCCGGATATCCGATCCGGCTGACCGCCCCGGATACGGATATCCGGAAGATTTTTGCAGGATATCCGGCTAAGTATCCGGTATTGATGTGGGGAATATCCGGAATTGATGTGAGGGTTATCCGGTATGATGTGAGGACCTAATTAAATATTTTCTTTTTTATAAAAATCTTAGTTAAAAATTTCATTGTTTGATAAACCTTTTAGATGATGTAATTACTTTTCATCTTTCCTTTTTACCAATTTTTGCTTCTAAAACAAAAATTGTGTCATTCCTCCGACTGTGTACTGGACATGGAAGCATTCTGCATATTTGATTTTTCACAATTGCCAGATAAAATATGATTGTCTTCAGCTTTTCAAAAATATTGTAGTTAAAATATTTAGAAAGAAAAGGCTACAAACCTTCAAGGATTAATGTGCGACAAAAGTTTGAAAAAAACTTACGATCATATCGTTAGTTCATAAAAATTAATCGCAGTAGCTTTTAATATAAATTCTCAAATTATTTTATTTATTGAATTCTTTTATTTTTAGTTTTTGTGCTTCTAACAAAAATTGCAATCTATTAACACCCAATGATGTTGTAATTAGATATTTTTTACTTTGCCACTATTACTGATTTATTATAATTGAAAATAACATACACTAAATAACCTATCTGACATTGACGAAAGTTTTCTTTTAGATAATGAAAACATCTGTCCCCATGAATCGTCACAACTTAAAACCATGCTTTTTTTTTGAAAGAGTTTAAATGTCTGTAAAGAAATTTCGAATTTTGCACTTTGTTTCGTTCTTTCTTTTTGTAATACCTTCCTTTCAGAAAAGCTATTTTTCTGCTATTAGAATCTTTTCACGTCTGTCACGCCGCTCCGTAACTCCTCGAGAACATGTTGAGCATGACCCTCAATAACATTCAATCGAGTTTCGATAACTCAAAGCTTTATAAACTCAAATATACCTTCATTTCAAAGTTTTCATTTGATCCCAAATTCTTGAAAAGACAGTAGGAACTGCTTGTAACTCGAACTATCAATAACTCTAAGTTTTTAGCCTGTCCCTTGGGACTATGAGCTATTGAGACTTGACCGTATTTAAGATGTTAATTTGCATCATTAGAAAGTGTATTTTGTCTTTTAGAATTTAAATAAAACTTTAAGTTAATTATTTAGATATAAGTTTATTAATTTATTTTTTAAAGTGAACATGTTTAGAATAATTTTAAATAATAATGATAATATATTGGTCATTTCAGCAAAAATGGTACAAATCAGTCCCGATACTTCAGAATTTTGGGAATTAATTTTAATGTTTACCTCCAATTAATTATATTTTTTTATTTGTTCTCCATCTAATTGTGTGTAACCAAGTATTACTTATTTAGGCATAAGCCATTTATAAAGGACCCCCCCCCCCCAAAAAAAAAAAAAAAAAAAAAATTCTTTGGCAAAAGAAGGAAAAAATGATCTGCCCCAGCTTCAAATTGCTAGGACTTAAAATGCAATTTAAGATTAAGCTGAAATGCAACAACAAAATCATTTGCAATGCACAGCACAAAAAATGCTTCTGACACCCTTTTTGCTGATTTTTATGTATGTAAACAAAAAAATCTTGGAAAAACACCTATTTATCTTTGTTCCTAGATTTTTTTTTATGTTTCAAACTGTCCACTCTGTTACAAGCCTTTCAGAAATAAAATAAGCTATCGCATTCAATGTGATATTTTTTTTAATAAGTACAAGTAATGTATCTGCTTTGATTACTTTGATACATTGAATTATATAATCAGTAACTAAGATAAGCCTAAAATTCTTTGCTGATGATAGTTAATTTGCACTGTGGGATGTCCATTCTGTTACAGTCACATTAATAGTGCAAAAAAATATTTTTTCTTGAAATTGCAGACAGAATTAGTTTTAGGATGCTTAGTTCATTTTATACTTGTTCTGTAATTAACTTTTCTTTACGATTAAAAATATATTTTTCAAACCTCATTTGTCTCCTCTGTTACACAAAGTGGTCGAACTATTCAAAACCCTTAATGAATGACTCATATATACAAGCCATTTACACTTTATTATGCACAAATAAACAGAGAATAATTTTTAAAACAATGATTAGTTGGCGAAAATTACTTCATTTGATAAACTTAACTCGACAATTTCAGACATGATTTGTACCATTTTGGCTGGAATAACCCATAAATATAACATTTGCATCTCGGAATGTATCTTTATTTTTTCAAAATGAAGTTGAATTTCGAGGTGATCGTTTAAGAATTAGTTTATTAATTTGTTTTTAAAAAAGTGAATATGTTTAGCATGACCCTTAATGTATTTAAAATGATAATTTGCCACTTTTAATAATGTGTATCTTAATTTTTTGGAACTAAAGTAAAATTTCAAGTTGATTATTTAAGTAAAGTTTACTCATTTGTTTTTTAAAAAGTGAACAACTTTAGCATACCTCTTAAAAGTATATTTAAACTGCTGATTTGAATCTTCAGAAAACATGTTCCTTTGTTTTTTGGAGTTATATAAAATTTTTTACTGATTATTTGAGTATAACTTTATAATTATTATTATTATTTAACACACTGGTCCTGTTTTAATATTTTCTTCTTTAACTTGTATGTTAGAAAAATTACATGCATATTATTCTTTAAAAAAAAGAATTTCAAAGCAAAATTTTGCTTTATATTATTGCAAAATTAGAAATAAGAAAATGTGTTACTTTGTAATGAAGTTTAAATTCATAAAATTCTAATAAAATATGTATCAATTTGAAAAAAAAAAAAAAAAAAACGTTATCTGAGCTTAGTTTTTTTTTTTCCTTTTTTCTTTCTTTTTTTTTTAATATTGGTGAAATATTTAATAACTGTATCATTTACGTAGAAACCTATTGAAATGATATTGAAACAGAAAAGCTTTAAAATTTAAACTAAGAATAATTAAAAGTTTAAACTTTGAGTATATACAGAAATATTTAATTCAATCTTTTAAAGTTTCGTCTATTTTGACAAAGATACATAATTTAGAAAGAAATCACAATATGCTAGTGTTTCATTTCATATGTAGCGCTACTCCTGTACAAATAAAATAGAGGCTTTAAAAATTAATTTAAATGTATTTAACATGTTCTTAAAGAAATTATGCGAGAAACAACTTTGATTTATTGTTTTGAAGCTGCATTACATAAAAATAAGCGAACCTGCAATGTAATTGTAATGCCGGATATCCGCAGGATATCCGACCGGATATCCGGTATCCGGCGTGTGATGAGCCATCGGATATCCGATATCCGGTATCCGGCAAAATCACTATCCGGTCCATCCCTACTTTTTTATTTAAAAAAAACTAGTGTTTGACGCAAAGAGGAGATAATTGTGTGATTATGGTCAAATTGTTACTTTTTGAAACTGAAAAGTTAACCTAAACTGTTGTCTATAATATGTAAATATTCCGCACAAGTAAATAACATTTACCGTATTTTGTTATGTACGATAACATAAAGCAGTCGAATCACATCGAACAATTGTTAAAATACTAAAATATTGCAGTAGAAAAAATCGTACGCTGGATTGATTCAAGGGAAGGAAGAAACCTATTGAAGAATAGAAGACTTGCTTGGAATTCTTTTG
>JAXGGA010020157.1:0-18762 GCA_038373865.1 Uloborus plumipes | reverse complement strand
TATCGAAATTTGGGGAACTCTGCTTTTTTCTTATTTTAAATATGTGACAAAATCTTATAGCTTAGTATATTTTTGAAAAGTTTTTGATTTTGTTATCGGTTCATTTTAATGTACTGTGCTAATATAGAAATGAGGCATATTTGATATACCAGTTGTTGATGTGTGTGTGGGGAGGGAGAGGGGGGCGAAACAAAAGTTGAAGTAGCAGAAGCTGCTAGTTTAAACAAATAAAACCAGAATTAAAATTTTATTGAAGCATTTTTAATATCCTTTATTAACTTGCTGAAGAAAAAAATTGCGAAAAACTGTTCGTAAACTGCTAGTGCATGATTCTTTTGCCTTTCTGGCAAAAACTGATTTTTTCCATCTGTGGCAAAAACTTGCCATTCCTGCTGCTAATCATTGGGGATGACTTGCCTTGGCTTCGCTGTATTGCATATCTTTCAGATAAAGAAAAGTCGCACGCATCAAAAATAACTTTATTTGTTGGGAAAAGGGGAAACTGGCTGTCTTTCCAATGGCCCCTGTTGTACATGGTTTCCACATGGAAACCTTAAAGCTCCATAACCCGAGGCCCCCCTGAAATCGAGAAAGATTTTTTCAAAAGTAGGTGCTCGGTTCGTGTTTGCTCAAAAAAAAAAAAAAAAAACCTTAAGAAAAAACCCACTCTCTTTTTACATTGTTTTCAAAAGTGTATATAAGGGGGCCCCCCAGAGGGTCTTTCCCTACTATACCCCTCCCCCGAAAAAAAATTCGGATTTTTTTTTAAATAAAGGTAGTTATTATTATTCGGTTTAAGTTTACTCTACATACATTTAGCTTGAAATACATAAATAAATAAATAATTATGTCTAATAATAATTCATTAGATGGCACCAGGTAGTGGTGCAACCCAAGAGGATCAGGGAGCCCTTGCGCTTTACTCAAGAGAAAAAAGAACGTGTCTTGGGAAAATGAAGATATTTCAATTAGAAAGAAAAGAGACAGCTCCCGAATTACAGTTTCTATGCCCAAACATTTCCGGAAGAGTCCCTAAATCCTTTTATTATCCCAAATGTTGTCAGACAAAGCCTAAAAGCAGTTGTTTCTATCAAGAATCATGGCGTAAGCGGCGCTATTGAATTATTTTTAAGGGGCGTTTTTAAAAGTTTTTGTTATTTTTCTTTCACTTGTGGCTCTCGTTTTTAGAGGGACCTTCGTGGAATTCTTGGATGATAAGTTTTTGCTCTTGGGGGTAATGAGCAGGGCACCTCTGCTAAAAGTAAAATTTTGAACCTACAGTTTCAAAAAATAGAGCTTAAAATTGCATTCTTGAAGCTTCAATGCCGCAAAATTTCAGAGCACAGCGCCCGAATCCTGCCTCTTCTCTTGACGGTATCAAAGATCACCTAAATGAAAATGCTTTTAAAGCATTAATTTCGAAACATTTCGGGAGAGAGTCCTTGCTAACGTTACTATCGAAGATGGTCTAAAGTAAAGATTGCTTAAGGTTTCAATTTTGAAAATTTTCGTAGGTTTTCCCTAACCACTTTTTGTCTCTTAACGTCTCCAAAGAGAAAGCGAAATTGCGCGTCTTTTTATCGAAAATCTTTCAGGGGAGGGTCTTTGACCTTTTACTTCCCAAAGATAACTTAAATGAGACTTCAGTTCAAAAAAAAAAAAAAAAAACTCATTTTCTTTTCTTTTACTCTATCATGAAGAAATATATCCTGAGTTGTGCTTCAGGGTCAAAATATTTCATGAGAGATGCCCCGAGTCTTCTCAATTCCTTTAACGTCACTAAAGATAGCCTGAAATTTCGTGTTTAGAATTTAAGTTTCAGTAAGTTTCCCAGAGGAGTCTTGATCCTCCAACGTCATCAAAGCATAAATGTTTTCAATTTTGAAAAAAGTTTTGGAGGGAATTTAAAACTTTGTAATTTTCTATCTTTTCCAAAAATTACAATATTTTAATTCAATTTGGAAATTTCTACCTGTCTTACAGTAATAGCGAAAAAAAAAGGGTTGGGGGGGGGGGGGGTAAGCTTGATTATATGGGCCCCCTCCGAAATAAAAACCTATATACGCCACTGCCAGAAGCTCTTCTGGAATCCATGCCTTCACAAATATAGGCTGTAATCCGTGATAAATGAGATCCAAAAATAATCTACAGATGGGTGACAACACCCATTACAAAGGCATTGGCTCTGTCAGAGATGCAGAATGTGCATGTGACTTTGCATTTGAGTCTGCCACCTAGTGGTTTAACGTATCTTTATTTTAATAGAAGAGTTTTCGAAACTCGCCAGGTCTTTTTTTTTGGGGGGGGGGGGGGGCATTCAATTATTTTTCTTTGTACACTCCAAACAAACCTTACGTGTTTGCTTGGTTTTTTCCTTTTTTTGTATACAGGGGTGATTGTGTTCCGGTATTTTACCGGATTACCGGTATTTTCATGATCAATTCTGGTATTTTCATGTTCGAAAATACCGGAAATAAAATATTTTTAATTGTGTTTTTGTCTTCCCACCTTCGGTATTTTTTTTTAGTTTTCGAATTTTTGGTGATTTTCGATAATTACTAATAATATTCATCGAACAAAAGTGTTAAGATGCCATTCTATTTTTTTTAACTAAAAACTATTTGAAACTATTCGAACGTATGAAATGTGTCTTGTTTGTTTATGAAAGGCAATTTATTATTAAATATGCATAATTATAAAGTAAGGTATGCTTAAATAATAGGGGCCTTGGTTTTTTGAAAAATACGCCCCCTCCCCCCACACACACATTTTCTCTTCAAAACTTTCAGGTATTTTTTCATGAACTCACAATCACCCCTGTGTATATCTTTTTAGTGATTGCTGTTTTTTTTTAAATTTTTTCAGCACCAATATTACCTGTGACTTTCATCATGCAGTGATGTCAGACATCTAAATCTGTACTAAAAAGCATTTTTCATAATGACGTTTGTCTCAAAACTCTTTGAAATGAAAGTTTGAAGAAATGCAGCCCGAGTTTCCAGTAAGATTGGAAAACGAGTTTATCTTTTCACTGAACAAAAC
Source organism: Uloborus plumipes (assembly GCA_038373865.1). NCBI lineage: Eukaryota > Metazoa > Arthropoda > Arachnida > Araneae > Uloboridae > Uloborus > Uloborus plumipes. Next base: position 15,720 of record JAXGGA010020157.1, on the reverse strand, counting down.
ATGTTCTTGAAGAAATTTGAAGGTGTTTTGACGGAATCTTCGGCTTATTTTTCTTACTAAAGCAATGAATGGCAATCGGAACGCACCCAAACGAGAAATAATTTGAAATTTATGTGGCCTGCTTAAAGGACTTGGAAGCTTGGTGCCGGCGGCAACATCTGAAGGCAATCATTGGTGTAACCTCTTCTCGCTGATCTGTTCTGTTCGTGAAGCTTCGTAAACGTTGTCTAAAGTTGCCTGAGTCACAACGTTTTCGCTGTCAGCAAGTATATTAATCGCATTGTTTATGTAGTTTACAATTCATGGCCTTTGTATATTCTTTCCATTCCATTTTTTCTAACATCCAGTGCTAAAAATTTTCTTCTAATACATTTCTATGTTGGCAAGTAATGGCATAATTTGAAGACTATTGCATATAAAAAGCAGTGTTTGTCCAATCCTTTTGTTGCTTCACCATTAAAAATACATAATTAAGTCCGCACATGAAAGCAATCATATTCGTGGTGATGATGTTTGAAACCCTATATACTAACGCTTCGCATTTGAAGTCATACTAGAAACATCATTTATGAGGAAAAACCATGCTTTTTTAGGTACTTTTTAAGAATTTAATTTTAAAGACATATCATAAGGTCACCACTGGTGAAAGAACTTACATTTGTTACTTCTTTTCGACCCCATTTCTTCAGTCTGCCCACTTGGCAAAATGCAACATTCTTGTGAACATTGTACAAAGCCATTTTCTTCCGTTCACCGTTTAAAGAAACATTTGAAAATCCATACTGAAAGAAAAAAGCCATATAGTTGTGAATATTGTTCGAAATCGTTTGTTACCCCTTCAGTTTTAAAGAGTCATATGACAGTCCATACTGGCGAAAAGCCGTACAAGTGTGAACATTGCTCTGCGGTGTTTTCTAAGGCTTCACACGTGAAGCCACACATGAGGATTCACTATGGCGAACGGCCGTACTCTTGCGCAATCTGCTCAAAGACATTTACTCAGGCTTCAGCTCTTAAGGGACATTTGAGGACCCATACTGGTGAAAAGCCTTACTCTTGTGACGTCTGCTCGATGGCGTTCTCTCAAACTTCGGCTTTAACGGCTCATATCATGAAAATGCACTCTGATGTCAAAGCCGCTCATCCGTGTTTATTCTGTTCAAAGGCGTTCACTTATGCTTCAGCTATGATGAGACATTTACTAGTCCACAGTGGCGAAAAGCCATATTCTTGCGAATTCTGTTTGAAGGCGTTTAATCGTCCTTCAAGCTTGAAGAAACACGTGAAAGACCACCACATTGGTGAGAGACCGCATTCTGGTGAAAAACTGTATTGTTGTAAATTGTGTCCAGAAGAGTTTTATTGTGCTTCAGACTTGAAGACTCATTTGAGAGACCATCATCCTGGTGAGAAACGAGTAGTCCCTTCACAGACATCTTCTCAGGCTTCAAATCTCGGGCAGCACGTCACAGTTCAGACAGATAAAAAGCCGCATTGCTGTAAATTATGTTCAGAGGCATTTTCTCGTGCTTCAGACTTGAAGACGCATTTGAGAGACCGTCATCCTGCTGAGAAACCGTATTCTTGTGAAAGGTGTTCAAAAACATTTGCTTATGCTTCATCTTTAGAGATGCATTTGATATTCCATGCCGACGAGAAAGTATAGTCACATGAATATTAGTCGAAGGCATTCCCTCAATCTTCACACTCCAGGGTCTACCCTACCTACCACAACTCGTGGTTTAACCGGGATAGGGCAATGAAGAACTCTCTGCTCTTTTTGAACATGACCAAGGGCCGAACAAACTCCGTGGCCATGCACCCCTAGAGGTATCGGTTCACTTGGAGGACTTTGACCACGAGCAATACCTCAAAACTCAAATTTTTAATTGGTAGCCAATGGCTACTAAAACTCAAAAAAATGGTAGCCAAATTTTAAAAAATGGTAGCTAGAAAAAATGAACAGCACAAAATTTGCATTTAAAAAAGGAATTATATTTTTTAACAATGTATGAAATAAAACATATACTTTTAAATACTTAAAATCTATAAAAAAAAACAGGGCAAAGGAACTACTCGATACAAACGTATGTAGAAATAACACGAGTAATTGTAAACAAATAAAATATTGAGATTGAAGTGGATAAATTAAAAAAATAATAATGAACACTGCGATTCAAAAGTTTAGACAAAATGTAAATATGTGAATAAAAAGAAAACTATTCAACGAAATGCGTTCAAATTTCTACTGTAGGTACACAATATGGTCCCAAACACGTGTCTGGAGTTCTTATAACTATAACTGGAATCAAATTTTGGATATTACAAAAGACATTTATTTACATTGTTGCAAAAGTTTAGACAATAGTCAGATTTTATGCAAATATCCCTTGAAATGTGATTGGTGGAGGAAATGCGGGACAGTATTATTCATTTATAAAGTGCAGAGATTGCTGAATAAATAATCAAAATCTCAGAATCTCTTTAGTTCTCGTGTAAAGAAGATGAGAAAGTTTGGAAGCCGAAATTTGAAAATGAACCTACTTCATTAATTTTTTGTCTTTTAAATCAGCTCTAGTATGGTAGTACATTGTTTTTTACTTTGTGGAGAGCAAATTCAAACATGCGTATCGATCAAAAAGTCCAAGAAAAATTATATTTCTTAAGGATGAAGGAATTGAAAAAACGGCTCAGACTGACGATTTGCGCCTCAATCCTACAAAACTTCAACTTGGGTCAAAAACAGCACGTGACAGCACAAGTAGATGAACAACTGAATCGGAATGCATAAAAAAAACAAAGAATTGTGCCTAAGCTTTTTCGGACAGAGTGTCCCAAATAAGCTAGATTTTAATGTGAAAAGCAGCATATGTATCATCGTGACTAAAGAATGAATGGTACTTTCTTTGATAAAAATTATTAAAATTGGGATGGCCTAGATGGATTATAATTCTTTTTGCGGGACTTGATAAATATCCAATGATCAACACATGCTGTGTTGCTTTTACCAATAAAATATGGCTTATTTGGGACACTCTGTCCGAAAAGGCTCAAGCACAATTCTTTGTATTTTTTATGCATTCCGATTCAGTTGTTCATCTACTTATGCTCTCACGTGCTGTTTTTGACCCAAGTTGAAGTTTTGTAGGATTGAGGTGCAAATCGTCAGTCTGAGCCGTTTTTTCAATTCCTTCATCCTTAAGAAATATAATTTTTCTTGGACTTTTTGATCGATACGCATGTTTGAATTTGCTCTCCACAAAGTAAAAAACAATGTACTACCATACTAGAGCCGATTTAAAAGACAAAAAATTAATAAAGTAGGTTCATTTTCAAATTTCGGCTTCCAAACTTTCTCATCTTCTTTACATGAGAACTAAAGAGCTTTTGAGATATTGATTATTTATTCAGCAATCTCTGCACTTTATAAATGAATAATACAGTCCCGCATTTCCTCCACCAATCACATTTCAAGGGATATTTGCATAAAATCTGACTATTGTCTAAACTTTTGCAACAATGTAAAAAATATCTTTTGTAATATCCAAAATTTGATTCCAGTTATAAGAACTCCAGACACTTATTTGGGATCATATTGTGTACCTGCAGTAGAAATTTGAACGCATTTCGTTGAATAGTTTTCTTTTTATTCACATATTTGCATTTTGTCTAAACTTTTGCAGCGCAGTGTATCAATTATTACTATGTGCACATGACAGATTTTTCAGCAAAATCTTGTCTTCTGCTGAATCCAGAATTTCGGGAGTTCTTCCACTACATATTGACAGTATTATTTAAATTATAACAAGAAATGTCCATTTCTTTGGATCCGAATAGAGTTAGCAAAGTTAAGTTTGCCTCCTCCACATCCACAGGAATTCATTTTAGTTGTAAAAAAATTGTCTAACATGGAAACATCTTTTTGCTTTCATAACTTCAGACTCAAGCTATGTGGGATGAAATGCCTTTGAAAGTTGTTAATAATAAATCTTCTTTTCTCTTTCCTCCCCTATCTGATAGGTGATCTGATAGCTGGATTTTTGTAGACCAGAGCCAAACTTAAAAATATTTTAAGGAGCATATGTGATGAATTTGAGGAGTATTTCAAACTTTTGAAAAACAGTTTGATACTTTATGTAAAATTCATTAAAAAACTGTAACCCTGTATTTGGTTATAAAAAAAAATTACAAAAATTTAAAAAGCTTGGTCAAGTTGTGAGTATGTAAGCATCTGTAATTTCCCAAATTTACATATCTGTCATAGTGAAATAACAAAGTACAGATAATATGAATTAAATTTTATTTAAATGTTCATGAAACATGTCTTTGGTGTTTGTAATCCTAGTATGCATAAACACAAAATTTGGAAAATGGTGTTCGCCTAAATTAACTTGGATGGAACTGGATAGAAATTTTCGAATGGGCGTATCTAAACGATGAGCGTACAAGTCCTCGGCAAAAATTAATAAATAAAAAAGGAAGGTTGAAAATAATAATCTATATAAAGTTATTAACCCTCTCGCTGCGCATCCCGCGATTTCCACGGGCAACGTTGAAGTAGCAAAATTTGCGTAACCCGCGATTATCGCGGGGAAGCGTTTTTGCCGTCGATTTAAGTGTGCAACCCGCTCTTTCCCCGTTCATGGTTTCATTTCGGCTTTTTGTAATGTTTAATTGTTTATTTAGATGTCGACTAACAAATGGCGTTAGTTGTCCACGTTTCTGAGAAATATATAATATTATTCAATATTCTGACAACTTTTTTCTATGATCTAATTGTATATTGAAAAAAAAACTCTTTTACAAAAAAATTTTTGTATATTTTAAGTCTAAAATATATGTAGATTTGAAATATGTAATAAAAAAATACGCAATTTTTGAACCTATTTTGATTAAAAAAAATATGCAGCGAGAGGGTTAATGTGTGTACAGAAAAATGGCACAGTAGACAGGAATGAATGAGTGATACAGAAACGGATGCAGTCGGATTTCGTAATCGGTTATTCCAAAGCTTTCTGGGAGCATATTGGCTTGTTTGAAGCAAATCATCGGGCAAGTAAAAAATTCCAAACCCTGATTGGCAAATACATTCGTAGCGCATTGATGACGTAATGCCACGTTGTGAAGAGCAATGTGGGTGGATGTTATACGCTTGGCGATCAGAGGAAATGGTGCAGTGAAAGCGGGAGAACGCATCGGAAAACTTTTCCGATCTTTCTTTAACAATGGGGGGAGTTTCCGAAGTTTCAAAAGTTTTTTTTTCTGAAAGAACATGCTTCAAAACATAGGAATTGACCTTTATTTTTTACTTTTGACACAGTTATGTATTTTTTATGAATTATTTTAATTGGTGCGCAGATGCTATTCCGAAAAGAAAAAAAAAAACATCTGCGCATGACGTCAGTGGTGCATGTAAGCGCGAAATCTAATTGGTTGTAGTAAGAATACGAAGGTAGTGACGTCACCGGTTCCTGCGATTGGACAACTCAAGTCAAGCAAAATGGTGTTAGTCCTATGGTAGTTAGGTTGACAGCTGTCACCTGCTATTGGTTGAGAGCTGTTAGGTGCACCACTGACGTCACAAAAACCACGCCCCGTTTTCAAGGTAGGATATTTAAAGAAATTAATAAAAAATAAACTGTTGGAAAATTAAAGTATTTTCCGGGCCCATGTTATTTTTTTTATATCATTCTATCAATTTCAGTAGCAAAAAGTAGTACTTTTAAATGAAGGAAACTCCCCCATTAGGATATGTCAAGATTGTGGGTTGGGAAAGAGGTTATGAATTAGCGAATGGTAGCCAGATTGGCGACTGGCGACCGCGAGTTTTGAGCTTTAACACGAACATTTTTAATATCCCCCACCCACCATTATTAAGACGGTGGATCTTTGATCGGCTGTTATCGAACCCGGATTCTCCGGTTACGAGTCTGACGCCTTACCGATCCTTCCTCAATCTTCAACTGCACATGAGTCCATACTCATGGAAATCAATATTTCCATAGATATTTTCTAAAGGCTTTTTCTACAGCTTTGCAGCGACGCCTGACAGTGCACATTAGCGAAATGCCATGTTCTTGTTAAAAATCGTTGAACAGTATTTTGACTTACTTCACATTTAACGAAACGTCTGAGAACAGATAGTACTTAAAACGCATATTTGTGAGACATTATTCAGACTTTTTAAGGCTTCACAGTCAAATAAAGCTCTCGAGCCCACAGCTGCTAAAAATATTTCAGCTCATTTTACATGGTTTTATACCTGACCCATAAAAATCCATTCTGACTCCTAACAGCACATTATTGAAAAAAATTCAGATACGATTTCTTTCACTTCACGCCTAGTAGTCCATCGAAAATGTTAAGTAATTGTGCCTTTAATGGTAGAAATATATAATATGTATGAGAATATCCAATTCTGCATATACTTCTGTGCAGCAACCTCAACAAGGTTTCTGTAACAAATCATACCATTGCTCAACCAGCAATTCGTGCTATGAATGAAAGTTTTTTTTTAATACGCTTTTATTAGTTTCACATGTGGGTTTGTTTGTATTGTAAACTCTGTATAAGGAATACAATTTACATTCTTTACAAATATAATAGTAATATATTTAATACTATTATTAATACTAAAGGCTAAACTATATTACATGTTGATGTATTACAAGTGTTTCAGCTGTTTGTATACATAACTCTGAATAGGAGATAAAATTCACGCTCTTTGCAAATATAAAAGTTATGTATTTAATACTATTATTAATACTGAAGGCTAAACTATATTACATGGTGATGTATTATAAGTGCATGTAAACTTAGCAGATGTTCAATAGTTTTAAAAATCAGAGTATCGTGAAATATTTTGAACTCAAAAGCGTAGTTTCTGATTTTTTTAAACTATACTTTCAATTTAAATTATTTTATAATTGTGTAAATAACAGCCGTTGAATAAACGTAACATTATGAAAAAAGGTGTATCTCATTAGTGGAGTATGCACTTAGGTTAAGAATATAATTTTATGAATATATTTAGGTTCCACGAAACTTGCATTTTTTATTTAATTCAAATCTGTCATTAAAAAAATAAAGAAAATCTCATCAATAAAATGTCCTTGTACCAGTAGCGTACATAGACTAATTTGCGCCCCCCAGCAAGATTTGTAAGTGCGCCCCCCACCCCCTATTAAAATGTGAAAAATATTTTCCCCGTGTGACTTTTAGTGCTTTTTTTCTGGATCGGGAGCCCTCCTCTTGCGCCCCCCCGCGCCGCGGGGGTTGCGGGGGCGCTATGTACGCCACTGCCTTGTACGATATTCTACTAAGCCAGTGCAAAAAGATGGAAAACAACATCTGATTCATCAATTCAACAGATTTCAGTTAATTTCTTTGTCGAGATACTAATGCAGTTTTAAAGGATGGATATACTCATTTCTAAAAGTAATATTGGATTTATTACTGAGAATGAAGCAATGAAGTGATAACAATTCTCTCTCATTCAAGTTTAAATAAATGCTGCCGTTTATAGTGTTTGCAAATTTATTTTTTCAACCTATAATGTTGTTAAGTTACCAAAATTGATCTTAATCAAGTATATTATGTTCATACTTGACACTACTTTATAGATATAGTACTACACTACATAGGTTAAGGCTTTCAATAAATTTTCATCGATGCATTTGTTTCGTTTTTGTTTTATAATTTTCACTCAACCAGAAATGTCAGTGGATATATCATAAATGAATGAATTTACAACAAATATTACATAGTAAAAATAAGACCCCCGTTTTTTTACATCAGCGGTTCTTAACCGGTAGGCCGGCACCGGTCCGCTGAAAATTTGACTGTTCCTTAGAGATTTTTAATCATCCAAGTTAAAAAAAAGTTTTTACTCAAAAAAGAGAGAGAGAGAGAAAGAAAATACAATAATAATACCTTATACGACGACATTTATGTGAATATCGTGAATCGTGAAAATTTTCTTGCTTTTCTATGATTTTCAGCTATGTTTATTGGTTATCTGATTTTTGAAATAATTACTCATGTTAGTCTTAATCTTTTTTTCGTAATTCCTTTTACATTATGTAAGGTTTCATTTATATATTAACTACGTTATTTGTTATTTTTATTATTCTGTACAAAAAAGAAACCGCAACCATTCAGAAAAAATTTTCACTAGTATTTAACGGCCCTCTTATCGAAAGTTTTTTGTCTTTCAGTCAAAAAAAAAAAAAAGAAAAACATGGTTTAAGGAACTGTGACTGAAGGACCCCCCCCCCCCCCCATCTTCCACAAAAAAAAAAGAGGGGAGAAAACGATAAGAAAAAAAGAACATCATTGGTCGCCGATTTTGTTCAAAAACTCTTGACGGTCCGCTGGTCAAAAAAGTTTGAGAACCACAGTTCTAGATTCCTTGCTTCGAATTTAAATAAATAGTGGGTGACCTATATTCCCTTTAGTATAGGGTAAGTGGGACATCCATGCAATTTTTTTTACTTTTAAGTAATCCCTAAAAATTTAAACTATTATTTTAAAAAGTAATGGTGAACTTTTGTTGAAACAAAAAATTCTTACCTCTGTGATGCAGAAAATAATTTTGACTGAGCTGCACTTTCTTCTTCATTTACGAATACGCGCCTAAAACTCATCAGACCGAATTTTAGATTGTGTCGTGTCAATAGTTAGTTAAAATCATTGAACCGTCCAACGACTTTTCATATCAGACACCATCTCATATGGTCAACAGACACCGATTGAACGTAACGCTATTGAAGAGATTCATCCGAGGTTCTTTTAGTCCGGGCCGTAAGACCTCCCCATGCCACATTTCCTTTGAAAATTTCCGATTAATTGTCACCGCGCCAATAGGCTTTTCGGACAAAAAATAGCTGCAATCTGTTTGGTATTTTCTGCTTAATGCAGGAAACTTGCACTCTACCACCTGCAGGACTCGACGACAGCGGGCAATGGATGACAGGAAATCATTAGGAAGGGGCAATTCAGGCGATTTATTGGCTTATCACATCATCCAATAGCCATCGAACACTGTCTCTTCTCAAATGTCGATGAATATTTGTTTAAAAGTTGCTATACTAACGGATTTCGTGTGGAGTCTGTTCTGTTTGGAAAAAAAATAAGATTTCTCCTTTCTTACCAGAACTAAAGTACTCCTAAAGGGATGCAGCAAGATGAGGGCAGCTAACGATTTCGTTCCCCTGCAAGACCACCCATCTAGAGGTTCTCGTGCTCTAAATTTATCTGTTCGCGGGTAATTTATCAAATAATAAAGATGTTTTGGAGGAAAAAATTTTGAAAAAAATATATACATTTTATTGGGGAGAATTTTTTTTTAATTTTCTGTCGGAATCAGTAAACTTTTCGGTACCGTAGGATGGGGTAACTTTGGGACTGGGTGGGTAACATTGGGACAACGGGTTAATTTTAGTTTGCAGGATTCCCTGAGGGACACACATCGTAGGTTCAATCTGCAAACGCATTCGTTGTTTAGTTCTGTACCCTGCCACTACCTGGCGGCAGTTTTCAGAACCAGTTTACTACCACGTTGTGACAGCCAAGTTTTATTTCTTGCCATTGTTTTTCTCAAAATTCTTGTTTTGATGAAACTTTCTCTTCTGCCTCAAGAACTGTGAACTTCAGATCACTTTCAAGTACGTATACACAATACCAAACATCTTCTTAAGTATCTTATATAGAATTAACAATGTTATTAAAGTATTTTGTTTTTATATAACCTATAAACTAAATTTTCAGCTCTTTACGGGGTAATTTTGGGACAGCCCCAAAGTTTGTATACTGGGTTATTTTTTTACAATAGTTGGGACAGCCCCAAAGTTTGTATACTGGGTTTTTTTTACAATAGTTATTTTTTTTTCCAGCATTGCATTGGACAATAAAATGCCTAGAAATTATAAAAGAGCTCTTGGCACACGGCTCTACAGAAATTACACTGAAGAAAATTTACAAGAGGCTTTACTAGCAATAAAGAACAAGACACTGTCGATCCGAAATGCAATTGGTACACACTCTTGTATACCAATAATACCTTGTCTTTTCTTAGGTAGATAATGCACTTATACAATATTGTGGGGTAACATTGGTACAAAGTCATGTTTCTTGCTATTTCTAATGGAAGTAATGCACTATCCCAATTTTACCCCAATTAGTGAGGTAAGATTGGGACAGTTTAAAATATTTTTTAATAAAATACCCTTGTTCCTAGAGTTATTTTCTTATTATATTTTGTTAGAGGAAGACAGGCTTTACATATTAATAATTTTTTCAGTAACCTAACTTAAAAAATAAAAAAAGAAACAGCGTAAAACTTTGAAAAGTGTCCCAAAGTTACCCCATCCTACGGTAGTAGATTTCTTTCGGAAAAATTTCCCAAGCGAAGCTAGGAATTTTTCTCGACTTGAAGGCAAGACGCTTCCGACGCCATCCAGCGCCGCTACTGTCGCTATTGAAGACCCCCATTAGGTAGCGTGGCTTGATTCTCCTCCCTGTGGGAACAAACTGACCAAGATGCGGAAGCAGGTGTTCATTTTCGCCATATGCGACAAAAACAGCCCTTTCCAGGGCCTTTGAAACTATCTCTTTATCCTTTTTCTCTCCCTGCCCATCATGCCAAGATCTACAACGTCTCAAGCTTCCACCACCAAGAGAAATTCACCGATGAGGAGAAAAAAGATTCCCATTTCGGTCGCCAAAATCCTTACTAAATATAATTATCACGAAAGAAGGGTCGCTCAAAGACTCGACAATACAAGAATAAAAGACACTGCCACTCACAAAAGCATTCTGGAATGTATGAATTCTATCCTCAACGGCAACCACTGCCAAACACATGTTAACAGCATTTCCAAATTTGAAAGTTTCGCTGCCAGAAGAGAAACGTATCTCAGATCAATGGCCGACATGAAGTTGAAAGGTAAAGTGAAACCATGCATTGAAGCACATTACTCATCTCACCATTCCTGTGACTCGGATGCTGCCCCAGATGATTTCCAGGAATCTTCTGAAAAACAAAAACCCTTGTAAGTCTTATTCCTATGTTGTTCAAGAAAAACTCAACAAAAATGCCGAAGTCTCTCCTATCCCTGCTGTTCCTGTTCAGAACAAGTACCAAGTCCTTGAGCAAGACCAGCTTGAAATTTCTGAATATGACAAAGCTACTGATCCTAGTAAGATCAAGAAAAGAAAGCTCCCACTAGGCCCGTCATTTAGGGGGGGGGGTCAATAACCCTCCCCCCCCCCAGCTTTGAGAAATCAATGTATTTACACGTAGGTGGACGTGGTTTTTTATGCTTTCCGAAAGAAATTGCACTGTGTTTGGACCCTTTGCACCCCCCCTCCGGTAGAAAAACTTGAAATGACGGCCCTGGCTACTACCCATTACGATTGATGAGTCTCAACCCGGCGAAGCTTTTTCAAGACCTCTCCACCCTCTGTGTTTTCAAGATTACTGGCAAAGTTCAAGGCTCTAATCTTCTAGTTTTCCCAGAGGACGAAGAGGAATGTATATATTACGAAAATTGAAGATGACCTCAAAACCCACAACATGCAATTCCACGGTCGCGTCCTTCAGAAAGAAATCGCTCATTCAGGGCAGCTATCAGAGCCTCCCATTGAACTTTCCCGTTGATGAAATCTAGAATAATCTCACCTGCAAAGGATTCAATGTCATGAAGATCGTTCAAATGAAAACAGAACCCGAGAAGAAACTGCAAGGTCCTCACCATGCTGATTACCGTACTCTTGCTACTTTAAGAACAACAGAAGCAGCTCCGAGATGTTGTCCGCGAGATCGTCGACTTGTTCAAGCCCTGATCTGACGCGGACCGTACTTCTCCCCCTCCCTAGACATGTGCTCTTGCACTTCAGTTCTTCCCCTCTTTTTTCACGAGGTCAGGTAAAAGCATAGGCGTAGCATGACCAAAAGTTTTGGGGGGGGCATAGGTCTCGAATTTTTGGAGTGCAGGCGGAGCCTTTGCCCCTTAGATTTTTCGTTGGAAGAAAATTCGTTTTTACCTGTTCGATGAATTGTGCACGCGATTAATCCAACTTTTTTTTCTCAGTTACCAGTTACTACCAGGGCGGATTTAGATTCAACAGGGCCCTTAGCCCCGTAAAGTGCCCCAATGAAGCCCCTGTTGTTTTTCGGAAACCTGGGGTAGCAAAACCGACCTTTTTTTTGTGTATCTTTTTTGCTGAAGACAATCCCCCACCATCATGCCTTTTCTCTTCTTTTAATGCCCTCGCTGTCTTTTCTTTATATTTTTTGAATTGACTTAGTAGCGGGATGGATATCAGAAGAGTGATGCAGTTATCCTTTTTTAAGTGGGGTCGGGTGTAGAGTTCCCAATGTCACGGGGGTCCGGGGTCCCAGGAGAAATTTTGAAAAATAGATAAAAAATTCGGCATTTTGAGGCCGAATATGAAGTAATTGAGATGACAAAAATATGAGAAAAAAATAGGCAAACAAACACTCTTTTATAGTTAACTATCGATCTAAATAAAATCGATTTGCGTTTTGACAAATCGTTGACGATAATCGATTAGTAATCGAAGCATGAGAGAGGAGGGAAGGGAGAGAAAAATACTATGCATGAAAAAATTCTGAAATGAGGCATATTTCATAAAGTTATTTTAAGAGTAAAACTGAAAATCCCATGTGATCTAGCGGTTGGGAACACTATCTTTGACCCTAGTGACCGAACTCGATATCTAAGATGGGAAGAAATAGACCACTTCTCCAAAAAAAAAGAGAGACTGAGGAAAAAAAATAGTCGTGCAAAACGCACTCATTAAAATTATAAAAATACAGTTAAAGCAAAATAATAGTAAACAATTATATAAATTTAAATTGAAGCTTTCAAAAAAAGAATACAGCAACATATTAGTTAAAATAAATATATTTATTAAATTTTTGCAAATTATCAGCCAGGAAAAAGTCATATTACAATAGCACAACTTGAAAAGATTCAAAAATGAATTTGAAAAAAAAAAGCAATCTGTACCGAAAACAATTATGAATATAAGCCTTAGTATTCTTGCATGCCATAGCATTTAAGTGAAAAGTTTATAAATCAAGTTTGAGACAAGACTTATGCATTCAGATTATCTACTCCTACAAAAATTACGTAATGCAAAATAGCTTTTAGACAAGAATAAATGATGTATTTTTGTTGCATTATGCATTGTAAGACTTTGGTAGTTACTTTCGTGCATTTAGCACTTAATTTCTTTCAGATATGATTATGAATGACAAATGCTTGAAAGAAACATTTAGAAATTTAAATTTTTGTTTTGTGAAGAAAGATAATTAAGTTCTATACAGAAATCTCATGGCTTAATTTAAAAAAATATTTTTTTTCATTGCATTATATGACAGTGAGATTAAAAAAAAGGGATCGTGCAAATTTTTTCATCTCTCTCTCTCTCCTTCTTTCCCTCTACAATAATCCAGATTTCGAGAAAATAGTATTTTCAAATTAAAATTGTTTTTTAGCGTAGTTAGTAATTACATCGAACTAAAAAAATATGCCTTAAAAAGGATCATGAAAATAGTATGATTTTATGCTTTTATACTTCTCTAAATACTTTATTTTAGTTATGCCACACACATGGAGAAGGTCACAACAAAATGTGACCCGCAGAAAGGGAACGGAGAAGGGGAAAAACACAGGCCCGTCATTTAGGAGGGGCAGGGGGGTCAATTGCCCCCCCCCCTGACTTTGGGAAATCAATGTATTGGCATATAAGTGGGCGTGGTTTTTGCCACTTTTTGGTAAATTTTACATTGTGTATGCACCCTTTGCCCCCTCCTGGAAAAATTTGAAATGACGTCCCTGGAAAAACAGCCCCAGAGGCCTTTCATTTAACAATACTGGCAATTCCAAGGACTGTTTTAAGCAAGAAAAAATTCTTTCAGACAGTAATATTGGCTCATAAATGGAAATAATCTTTCTGATGATTTTCGTCCCCCAATTTCGGGAAAAATTTGGTGCCGAACACTGAAAATTTCGACGGAGAACCGGAATTCCTCCGTGCCCTCCCCCTCTCCATCCCCCTGCTTCACCCACACGTGGGTAATAATTCAAAGATAAAATAAAGGAAAATAACTGCAAATGATATTCTAACGATTAGTTTCTGTCTGATTTCGGATAATTTCAGGTTTCAAAGAAAAAGTGTCCAACAAGTTGGGGGGGGGAGGGGCACGTGCCCCCCTGTCCCCCCCCCCCCCCCGCCACGTTACGCTTATGGGTAAAAGGGTTCGCCCCAGCCCTGCTTAATATTTGTCGTATTCCTATTCCCGTTGCTTTTATTGGATGTCTGTGCATCCATTTATTCAATTTTTTTGCATTAAAAAAGGCGTTCTTGTAATGCCGAAACACGTGTCTGCAGTATGCCTGCGCATTTTTACTTTTAACAACATTGTATTTATGTGTGTTTTTTTTTTTTTTTTACTTTCTTTGAGTTTAGATTTCAAATTTGGCAAGTTACTGTATAACTGGTGTAGTCAACTATTTTGAGAGTCATTTATTGACTATTAGAAGTTTCCACAAGTTCAATATCCGTTACCAAAGAAATTGAAAATTTGATTTCTAAATGAACTAAAAAACATTAATTAACCCAACAACGATGAACTGCTGTGGAAATTGGTTACCTGTTAGATCTGAACTCTTTTGTTGTGGACACCGAATACCCCGAATCTTATTTCGACCGAGTTTGACTCCTTTTCACGTGTACTATTTGTTGGAATATATTTTACATGTTAGTTTAGATTTTTCCATTTTCTTATATATTTTTAGTGATTACTTATTTTTTCTCTTTTTTAGCACAAATCTGACCTGTACCAGAGTTGCAACCCGTATCAGAGAGTTTCTTTGCAATATATTCTTATAAAATTACGTAATGACATCAAATGAAAATTAATTTGGACCAAAGCAGAATTTTTGCAACTTGTTCGAAGCCATTTTTGTTTAAAAGAACATTAGAAAGTCCACACATGAAACAAATCGTATTCATGTTGGTGATTTTTAAAATTTTTACTAACGCTTCACATTCAATGTCATACTCCTAATTCCAATGAAGAAGAAAAACCACGTTTCTGTAAACGTTGCTATAGGGTACTTTGTCGGGATTTAAATTTAAAGGCACCAGATAGTGTCCCCATAGATGAACTATTTTGTTTTCGTTACTTCTTCCGGACTCCCATTTCCCCAGTCCATCAACTTTTACTTATACTTGCAAAATGCAGTATTCTTGTGAACTTTGTTCAAAAGCCTGTTCTTCCCGTTCAAATTTGAAGAAACATTTTAAAGTCCATACTGTCAGAAAAAAGCCGTATATCTGCGAACTTTGTCCAAAAGCATTTTTTTCCCGTTCAGGTTTACAGTCTCACATGAGGGTTCACAGCGGCGAAAAGCCTTACTGTTGCGAGTTCTGCTCGGGGACCTTTTCTACTTATTCTAATCTCAAGCGACACATGGCTGTTCATTCTGGCCAGAAGCCTTACTCTTGCGAATTATGTGCAAAGACCTTTTCTCATGTTGATCTATTGAAGACCCATTTGAGGACCCATACGGGTGAAAAGCCTTACTCTTGTCAACTCTGTTCAAAGACATTCTCTCAATCTTCAGCTCTAACGACTCACATGAGGACTCACTCTGAAGTCGAACCCGCTCATTCGTGTGAACTCTG
>JAXGGA010020156.1:0-18763 GCA_038373865.1 Uloborus plumipes | reverse complement strand
GACTGCTTCTTGAAGCTCACAGTAAATTTATACGGATTGATGGCGTTCAATCCACCTGTTAGGGCAATATTTTTTAAGTTTTGCATGCCTAACTTCTGGTACAACTTCGGTAATTGATTTCTTCAAAACAGCCTGTCGTTTAGGATAATTAAAGAAATTGTAAACGCATGAGATCATTTTTTTTAATTTTTTTTTTCTGATTCAATTTTATTTTCCCAGAGAGGGGGAGTGGGTTCCACCCCCCTCCCCCTTCCAGGGCTTGGCAGGGACAGTATGAGGTTGCGATGAATGATTTAGATCAGTATATATAGATCAAATGAGAAAATGCTTAAAAACAAATAACATTAGAAGATTAAAAGTTTTAAATTTGTTCTTATTGGGTTAACGTTCCTATTTGTGCTTTTAAACGTTGTTTTTCGTTTTATCTATTTTATGCACAAAGCTATCTAAACTATAAAAACTACAAAAATAACTTCTTAACATCATATTACGCATGCCTGTTAAATATATTTTTAAAACAATGGTAATATAAGAGATATAGGCTTGAAACATTAATTTGGCCTATTTGGAAAAACACCTGTTTATTTATTTATTTATTTTTTGGTTTTTTGAAATAGGATGTACACTCCAATTGTGGCCCAATTGCTAATGTCTAAACGTTAGCGATAAGCATATAGTTCCAATCAAAAAATTTTTAAATTACGAGGGAATTTGGATTTATAAAAATTTTTTTTTAACAAATCAAATTTTGAAAGAATTAGAAAAGTTAACTTTTTATAGAGCCCCCAGTCATAGCAATCTATTCAGTAAAACATTCTTGACTCTCTAATATTTGAAACTAAAAAAAATCACTCTCCTACCGCAAAAATTGACTGAGTTGTGACGTGACTGATGAAATGAACATGATTGATATAATGAACGTGAATGATGATTTGATACGGTTTATTCAATGAGTTTGCTAGCGTGATTGAACGTGACTAGTGTAATGAAAGTGATTGTGTGGCTGATGGAATGAAAGTGTTTGATGAAATAAACGTAATTGAATAATTGAACATGATTGACGAAATGAATGTGTTAGAAGCATTTTGAGAGGGTTTTTTTTTTGCCACTCAATGTTATGAAGGAGGTGTTTAATCAGGGCATTTTTTCACTTTTGCCCCCCCCCCCCCCCTCACCCATTGAAAAGTGCTCTCCAATCTTGTTTACAAAGTTATGAAGGGCGCTTACTTGGAGTGATAAGATATATACGTACATATGCTAAATAAATTAAAAAAAAGTTATTAGTTTTCAAAAACATATTTTATGAAACATAATATACCTTAAATATTTTAATTAACTTTTCATTTTCATTCAGTTTCTGTGAGCTATAATATAAATTTTTCTCTTTTTACATTGTTAAATACTTGTACAATGAACTTGTACTCAGAACTTGAAGAATTTTGATAGCCTGTAGTTGATTTTAGCATATGTTTTAGAACAAATTCCACAAACATATGAACTTCCATAGAAGTCTCAATTAATGTTGCAAACATTCAACTCCTAAAAATGCTTTTAAACAAGGTTTAAGGAATATATGGCTTTTTGCCAGCATTAACATTTCAAACATAGCTTGTCAAGCTGACTCAACGGATATTACACAAAAATCAATTTTCACCAGCATGAATTTGCGACTTGGCAAACTGGATCTAACTATATTGCACAAAAATAAATTTTCACTGGTATGAACTTGTAGCTTAGCAAACTGCCACTACGAATAATGAAAAAAAATTAATAAATAATGCAAAAAAAAAAAAAATTGCCAGTATGAAGTTAACTCGGCAATATGACTCTGGATATTGCACAAAAATCAATGTTCACTAATACAAATTCTCACACTATTGCATATTGCACAAAATTGCTTTTTATCAACATATTTCGTATGTACTGTTGCATTTGTAGCCTGTCTAACTGATGTTATATAAATATCCAAGGAAATGGTTTTCAATTTAGTAAATTCTACAATATTGTTTCGAATTTGCATCTGAAGAAATGTTTTTGAACACATTTCAAAAGAATATAGCCAAGTAATAATTTTCTGAATTGTGTAATAACTAAGCAATTAAATCACATTATATATCTTATGACAATAAAAATGATGGGCAAACCTAGCTTTAACTGGTTGAGGCTGGGATTAGCCAAAAGTCAGAAGAGTTCCTAATACTTCCCATTGAACTTGCTAAAACTGAGTCTAACCAATGGTAGTCGGTCAAAACCCGCTCTCACCGGTTGGAGATAGGTTTACCTATCATTTTTACTTTAACAGTAACAAGTCTATTCTTTGGAAAAAATGTCACGTGTAGACGGTCTTTTCGATATGATGCCTTCGTAAATGCCGTTTCAAATGTGACGCCCGAGTGTAGGCTTTTGAACAAACGTCACAAGAATGAGGTTTTTCTCCAGTATGACTCCTCAAATGCAGTCTTAACTGCGTATTCTCCCTAAATGTCTTCAGACAAATTTCGCATAAATATGGCTTTATGCAAGTGTGAGTTCTCAGATGCTGTTTCAAATGCGCACTCTGTCCGAATGCTTTCAGACAGACGTCGCAAGAGTACGGCTTTTCGGAAGCGTGGCTCTTCAAATGCCGTTTGAGATGAGACGCCCGACTGTAAGCTTTGGGGCAAATTTTGCAGGAAAATGGTTTCTCTCCATCGTGAGTCCTCAGATGCTGTATGTAATTTCCGGCCGTCCTGAAGTCCTTTAAACAAGTTTCGCATGAATAAGGTTTCAAGTAAGTATGAATTTGCAAATGCTGTTTCAAATTTGAAGCAAAAGGAAAAGATTTTGAGCAAATTTCGCATTTGTAGGGCTTTAGGCCGGTATGAGTTCGCAAGTGCTGCTTCAAATATGCAGGTTGTCTAAATGCTTTTAGGCAAATTTCGCATGAATATGGCTTGTCGCTGATATGAATTTTCGAATGCAATTCCAAATCCGTTTGTCGAAGATAGGATTCGGAACAAACGCTGCAAGAATATAGCCCCTTATCGGCATTCTTCCTCGAATGATCCTCCATCTCCTCATACGCTTCAGAGTAGGATTCAGTAACTTGAGACATTTTCTATAGTGCAAAACTGGAAATCTATATTAAGATATTGCAGAAGGATTTATTGAACAGAATTCTGCAAATATGTGCCAAGATAGTTTTCTCCCTAAATTCATTCTCAAATGTTTTTCTTAATTTCGTTTCTGAACAAATACTTTTCGACAACTTTTACAATAGTTTTTGAAAGTAAGGCAAATCACCTGAAGAGAAATTTTCTGTTTCACACGTTACATACAAAGTTGTGTTCCCATTTTAGTACTAACATGGTAAGGATTAAACGACTTTCTTAGAAGTCACTTCTTGGGATATATTGTCTGCCCGTATAAAATTGTCACATTAAATTGTTTAGTATTTAGCAAAGTCTTCCGAATAATCATTTTGCTTGAATCACTGGGAATGAAGAAATTTGTCTGAATATGTTTTTTACCTTGAAAACTAGAACAGTAAAAACTTCCTCATCGGGGATTTTATTCCTAAACCAGTGTAGTTATGGCACCAGGGAACTTTTCCTCTGAAATACCTGTTCCAGTAACACAATAGTACTTTAGAACCACTTAAAATACTATTTCAAAACTGTTGCTTATTTTATAATGTTTTTCATAGTTTGAGATATTTACTTCCAGTCACATTCTAGCAAACAAGCACTGTCCATTCACTGATACTTGCAACGTAGATACACATACAGAAGCTAAAAGAAAAAAAACAGATTAGCAAAACTTAATGGCAGATTCTTGAATGAAAATAAATAGAACATTTTCCAGCAGTTTAACAACTCTCGTGTAAAAATATACATGGGCACTCTAGGAAAGTGCTCTTTTGGATCCAATATTTTCAATTTTAAACAACTTTTCACAAAGGGTGCAGTTTGGCACTTTTTAGAAAGACAATGTATGTATTTTTGTGTAACTACATAAGCTCACGAAACATCTTCATTTACTTTAGAGATGTTGAGGACTAAATGTAAATTTGACAAAAAATGCCATTATACACTTTTTTTAAAAAATAATTCTCTTTAATTATTATTCATAAATCAACTGATTAACTACTTCATTAGATTTATCATCAAAAACCAAAATAAATACACTAAAAATGCTAAAGTATTTAAAATTTAAAAAAGTAATCAACTACTATCTTTTTCTAATGAGTTTTAATTCAACTATACCCTGCTGAGGGTCTCAAAATAAAATTGATTTCCCACTCTCTGCACTTTTCCCCTGATGGTTGTCATAGTTATGGCGTCATGGACTTCTTCCCCATTCAGTTCTTGCAACAATGGTTAAATGCAAATGATTAAAATTGCTTTGTGCGTAAACTTTTAGTCTATTGAAATATCAACGTTAATAAAGCACACCTTTTCGTCGAAATTTGTGCTTTATTTATGCATGACTAGATTTGTTAGAAAACGTTGAGAAGTAACTGAGACATGAGGATATACATAAAAGCGTAAGCCTCATTCGATATGCATAAAGTAAATGAAATGCCTCAACCGCAGTGCATAAAAAAACAAGAAGTTCTGTCAAGAACTAAACGAGCCTACTTTCCCGTACATCGACATCGGCATCGTAGCATCTGATCAATATTCTCTTGATTATCTGAAACTAAAAATTATGTCAAACATATCTTTATAGCACTTAAAGCTGATTTCTGAAAGCAAAACATACCCCTCTCAGCAGATAAAATAGACACGTAAAAAGTAAATAAACGAGTCAATAAAGTTTTGTCGCATCTTTTAAAGAATGTAACTGTTATAGTTCTTCCGTAGAAAAATTCCACAATCGTTTTCAAAAGAAAAAAAAAATAAATAAATAAAATAAAAGTACAAAGAACTTCAAAACACATTTTATCAAAGAAAGAAAAAAAACTTGTTTGTTAATAAAATGTCTTCATTTTTAATCCGTTGCCAGTTGTTAAATATAAATAAGGAATAAAACGCTCTCGTGAATGAAAAATTTTTGTTAACAAAAAAAAATCTTCTGATAAAAAAAATAATAATAATAAATTAAACAAACAAATAAATAAATAAACAAAAAATCGTCTGCCCAGTCAGTCATTTTTTCTGAGCCTGCATTTCCGCCATGTTTGCGGAGTCGGAGTCGGAATCAGAGTCCTCACAGAAGATTATTCAGAAAAGTACTTTAAAATACATTATTTATCAAAACCATTTTCTTACAAAGTTAGTTTGAAGGAAATCCGCCTTGAAGTTCAGAATCAACATTCAATTTAAATTTCTCCGTAGGCGCTCATGTTAAAATTTTTTCTGAACGGTTCATCATTGAACGAAAAATGGTTCAAATTGAAAAGTGAAATATAGAAATGAGCCTCTCCGAGATCTTTCGAACAAAAAAAAGTTTATTCAATTCGGACGGTTCACTTAAAAGTTATTATGTGGGGAAAGGTTGTTTGAACGGTTCAATGTTGAACAAAAAAAATGTTCAAATTGAAAATTTAAATACGGTAATGAAGCATCCTTGCCGAGACCTTTTGAACAAAAAAAAGTTTGTTTAAATCGGACTGTTCATTCAAAAGTTATTAGGTGTGAGAGCTTGTTTGAACGGTTCAATGTTGAACGAAAAATTGTTCAAATCGGAAATTTAAAAACGGGGATGAAGTATCCTTGCCGAGATCTTTCGAACAAAAAAAAGTTTGTTTAAATCGGACGGTTCACTCAAAAGTTATTAGGGGTGAGAGCTTGTTTGAACGGTTCAATGTTGAACGAAAAATTGTTCAAATCGAAAATGTAGATACGGGAATGAAGTACCCTTGAAAAGATCTTTCGAACAAAAAAAAGTTTGTTCAAATCGGACTGTTAACTAAAAAGTTAATATCGCGGGCCAGGTTGTTTGAACGGTTTAAAGTTGCACCAAAAATTGTTCAAATCGAAAAATCAAATATGGAAATGAGCTGTACTAGCCGAGATCTTTCCAACAAAAAAAAGTTTGTCCAAATCGGAATGTTCATTCAAAAGTTATTAGGGGGGGACAGACAGACCGACAGACACACAAATTCCCCATCTCAATACCCTACTTTCAAATTTTTAATTTTTCGATATTTATTTCATTTTTTTTGTTTTTTTTTTTGACTTTTTTTTACTTGGCGATATTTTTTTGGACTTGGCGATATTTTTTGGACTTGGCGACATCTTTTAGATGCATTAAGTCAATTTTAATGCTTTTTTCGTCTCTTTTATTTTTAACGGGAAAGTAAGCTAAAAAGAGTAGAGCTGTTTTCTTTTGTGCGGTTTCCATGGAGACGTCACAAAATTTCTCAACTTGATACGCCTATTCTAAAGTAACAGAGTATATTAAAAAATATCTATAGCTAAATATTTAACTTAAAAAAATCAATTACCTAATATATTACAAATAATGCATTCAGGATCATTTTGTCCTCAGTCTATCATTACGACCATATGTTTACAGCGTTTGCACTGGATGGAAATTGCATTCTTGCAAATGTCATTTTCTCATACACCACCAGACAAGACATGAATAAATTAACAAAATTTTTGAACAAAGGTTCAGTTAATATAAGCAAAAAAAAAAAAAAAGGATGTATATACAAAACCAGCTTTCGTCGGATTTTCACCTAACTCGGCACAGAGGTTCCTCGATGCACTAGAATTCCCATAGGCGAGGTTTAAAATTTAAAAAAAAAACACCAAATAGCTCAAAATTCAAATTTTTTGTCTCAAAGTTGCCATTTTCTTCCAATTTTGAATAGATAGAGTAATAGAGATACGCGTTTAAAGCATACAAAATGATAAAATTTAACACATTTAAATATGAGTACTTTCCAAGAAAGATTACGATTAATAATGAATTATCAATTTAAGGCTCACCTATTTCATTTTAGCATGAAATAAGTTAAAAACAATTACAATTCATGATCTAATAACCTTGGAACATTGGCCCAAATATTGTATGATGCAGAAAAATGAGAGGTAACCCGGGCAACGCCGGATAATAAGCTAGTAGCAGAAAAAGAACAAAACTGCACAATAATGTTAAATTAACTCATTATGAGTTTAGGATGGTTATGGCAGCCTAATTTTTTTTCTATTTATTTTGATGTTAAATATGCCCAAGTCACAGCCAGGGAACATAGAAATTTCTACATACAAAATTGTTGCTATGTGAACAAAGTTATGATAGCTGCTAGCTAACTAAAACTGAAAGTTATTTGAGCTGTCGGTTGCATCTAAAATGAAAGCCTAACCTTCAATGTTTAAAAATTGTAGGATAGTGATGACACAAAATGCTGCGGACAAGTTTCACCAATGTAAGAAACATGGTAATTTAATTTCATAAATTAATCAAAAAACAAACTTGAATTCAAACTAGTATACTTGAAGCATTGCAAATATTCATTTCAGAAATTCATTTTAATCTTTTATGCTGTCTAGGCAGATCATTTCAGATGAAAATTCTGATTAGTGACATTAGATGGATAATGACATTTTCATTACTTACACTAACCTCTACATAAATGAATATTATTTGACAGTTAAATGCCTGTAACTTTATTTAGTTCTGTACTGAAGATGGAAATCATGATATTCAGGGGAACACACAGAAAAAATTTATTTAATGAAAATATTAAGGGATGAAAAAAAATCAAACAGAAGTCTTTTCTGGCGCCAACTTTGCTTCGAAAGTGCACATAATAGCATGTTTAAACTTTAAAAACTCATTAATACCAAATGGCCAAATGCCAAAAACTTACTTTTTGTACTTTTATTCAGTCTGAAGTAGAGCTCCCATTCAAAAATTATGTGTGACCTCAAACAGGGGCTATGCAGATCTTCTTCAGTGGGCTGTAAAAATGAGAATATGCAGCTTAAAAAACGATTTCCACTGTGAAGAATAACTTACAGGGGTCAATCCAGAATATTTGACCAAGGTCCTGTTTTTGGAATTTTGTGAAAAATAGTTGAGAATTTTGTGAAAACTAATTCCTAATTTTGTGAAAAATAGTTACGGCAAAAAATATTCCCAATCATTCCGTAAACTCGGATTTCTGTGAAGAGTCAGTTTTGAGTGTGGGATTTTTGTAAAAGGTCTATTTTTGAGTGACTGAATTTTGTGAAGTGTCCTTTTTTGAGTGATTGAATTTTGTGAAGGGTCCTTTAACGGACCTAATTTCTCTCTAGATTAACCCCTGACTTAAAAGTAAAAACAACAAAGAAAGCCAACAGTTTGCTAACACAGAGAGAGCAGAAGTTAGTTTCATAGCTTTTTAAAGCTGCTTTGGCATTCTTTTTGTAAACTGTCTTATGGTTCTATCTGACAAAAGCTTCCTCCCAGGGACGCTCTGTACTAAAATGTTTGGAAGGGGGAAAATTATCAATTTGCAGAATAAAAATTCCAATTTTACCAAATGATAAAATACAAGTATGCACTCATGTCGTACATGCATAACATTTAGTGAAAAAAAAAAAACGTTAAGGATCTTTAAAAAAAACAATTCTAAAATCCAAAAAGAACAAATAATCTCAATGTTGCAATATTTTCTTCAAATTGTCGAATCGTCAGCAAAATGTGCCGAATACAGAATTTATTAGAAAGTCACCGTGACCTCCCATCGGGGCACTCCCGCTTCTTCCAGACTTTTTTCACAGCAACCGAGGATCAGAGCTGCTAATGCTTCTGTAAAAATTCTCCGAGAAGTCCATGCTGCACATATCTCTATTGCATTACAAATTCTCTCAATATCAGATTTAAGACCCGCCTTTAATGATAGTGATGAAAATGAAGAAAATATAATAGAGAATGTCCCCACAAACTGATCAATCGATTTAAAGCGTAAAAATTTTTGGGGGGTATTTTTCACGAATGCCAACTCAGAAGCAAAATGTGTAAGTAGCAGGGATGTCATTTCAAGTATTTCCAGGGGGGGGGGGGGGGCAAAGGGTTCGAACACAATGCAATTTCATCAGAAAACATAAAAACCACGCCCACTTATATGTAAATACATTTATTTCTCAAAGTTAGGGGGAGCAATTGACCCCCCTTAAATGACGAGCCTGGTAAGTAGCAGGTTATGTATGAAAAAACCAGTTTTCCTTTTTTTGAAAAAGCACAGCCCGTCTGGGTTTTTCATCAAATTCTCTATTCGAACATTGTACACCTACTTTTACATTTCATAGAATCAGGAAAGTCCTGAAGAGAGGTCACTGTGACCTCCTAAAAGCTTCTTTGACATATTTGGAAAAAGCATTGTAACATTGAATTTTTAAATTGATAAAATTATATTTTAAATCGATTCTGAATTGAATTTATAGATTGATTTATTCATAATACTTAATTAACAGTCAGGAAAGAATGAAGGCAATTTCTGGACCAGGTACAGACCAAGACTAAATATACAAATACAAATACAAATGTGGCGACCAGCAGCAGGCTCAGGGCCCAACTTGGCTGGTCCTAGTCAAATTAAAGACCCCAATGAAGATCAATGGCCCTCTTAAAGCCATCTACTCCATTGCTCTTTACCGCCTCTTCCGGTAAGCTGTTCCAAGTTCCCACTACCCTGCTAAAATAGTAATTTTTTCGAATTTCCAGGTTCGCCTGAGGTTTAAACAGCTTAAAACAATGACCCCTTGTCCTGCTTTCCTTGCAAAAATCCAACCCTGCAACATCATTCATTTTAATAAATTTAAATAACTGAATCATGTCCCCTCTGGCTCTCCTTTGCTCAAGACTATACATATTAAGCATTCTAAGTCTGGAATCATAGTCTAAATTAGAAAACCCATTTACTAACCTTGTAGCCCTTCTTTGTACCCTTTCCAATAAATTAATATCTTTCTTCAGATAAGGAGACCAAAACTGAACAGCATACTCCAAATGAGGTCTTACCAAACTTCTATATAGAGGCAGAAGAACCTTCTTAGATTTGTTTGAAATAGATCTATTAATAAACCCAAGCATCCTATTGGCTTTGTTACTAGCTATGCTGCACTGTTGACTGGACTTGAAATCCTGATTTATTAAGACACCTAGATCCATAACATTATCTGCCCTACTAATGACTGAACCCTGTAAATAATAGCTTGTATGCTTATTTCCATGACCGAAATGCAGCACTTGACATTTCCCAACATTAACTGCCACAGGGTTGGCAAAGTTTTTCCCACCCCCGGTAAATACCATGGTAAAAACCGGTATTTACCGTCCTGGGAAATACTATGTTTTTCCCTCATGGGAAAAACTGATTATTTAAAACATGAATTCAAAACAATCTTTAAAAATGTCAAAATTGAGTTCTAAGTAAATAGCTTGAAAGATTTTTTTTTTTTAAAAGAAGATATACAAAATCTAACAATGGAGTAAATTTATTTGAATATTGACATACCACACAGAGTCCTAAATATTTACCAATCGTATTCGTATTTTTCATCTCCCCCTTACACATTGGATTTTAGCATCATGTAACAAAATACTAATTTACAATAATTTTTACTGGCTTTTTGTAAACCCAGTCTATTTCTAATCTTGTTTTGGATAAAAGAAAAATTAAAAAAAAAAAAAAAAACGCTCAAGAGATGATGATGATGATGCAGGACATCCCTGAAGATGTTCCATTAATTGGAGAAATTCTGCATCTATTCCGGTTTTACTTAAATTCCTCAACCAAAGTGCACGATCAGATTCCTCCAGATCTTGTGATAACTTTTCACCTTTATATTTCGGATTCGTCAGGTGTGCCAAAAAATGGACAGGGGTCATTGCTTTATCAAAGCTTAATTTCATTTTGCTGAAATGTGGAATGAGCTCTTTACATTTTGTAAATATTACACCTTACACCAAACCAAAATTGTAAAAAAAATTTGTGTTTAAAAGGTCAACGTAAAAAGTACCAAAATTTTTATTTAAATTTGAACACAAATTATTTATTGCTTCTTGATGACCCTGATATTTTTAAGTTTAATAATTTTATTTTATTGTGTTCCAAAAATTGTGGAAATTAATCATTATAAAACAACTTTATGAGCAAATTTTATGCTTTTTGCAATAATTCCTATTTTGTTATGTCTTTTTGCTGCAGAATAATTTTAAACCTAATGAAAATTTGTATAATAACTATACATTTCTAACTTTAATTTTACACATCAGACAGAAAAATCCAGAATATTGTTTACATGTCATTTCCTAGTATTTACCAGTTTTTTCTGGTATTTACTAGTTTTTCCCGGTATTTACCAGTTTTTCCCGGTATTTACCAGTTTTTCCCGGTGGGATGGGAAAAACAAGTTTTGGACGGGAAAAAGCCAACCCTGAACTGCCATACCCCACTTGTCTGCCCATTTAGTAATATGATCCAAATCCTGTTGCAGCCGATTTATTTGTTCGTCATTTTCTACAACCCCCATAAGTTTGACATCATCGGCAAAACAATTCATGTTTCCAGAAACATTTTCATGAATGTCATTCATAAAAATAATAAACAAAAGGGGACCTAAAACTGATCCTTGGGGAACCCCACTTAAAACTTCACTCCATTTAGAATAGTTACCCCTAACAACTACTCTTTGTTTCCTTCCTGTCAGCCAATTCCTAACCCAAACTAGAATTTTACCTCCTACCCCTATACCAGCTAATTTGCTGAGTAGTGCTACATGCGGTACCTTATCGAAAGCTTTTTGAAAATCTATGTAAACAACATCTACGCATTTTTTGCTATCTAAAGCCAAGGTAACCTTGTCGTAGAAATGTAATAAATTAGTAGCACACGATTTACCTTTTCTGAAACCATACTGCAAACTACTCAACAGCCCATTATTTTCTAAGAAATTCATAATCTTAATTTTGATCAATGTTTCAAAAATTTTACATACCACTGAAGTCAGACTCACAGGCCTATAATTTCCTGCATTACCTCTAGACCCTTTCTTGAAGAGTGGTGTAATGTTAGCTAGTTTCCAGTCCTCTGGAACTATCCCTGAGTTATACGAAGCATTGAATATATTAACTATAGCGTCAACTAATTCCTCTGCACATTCTACTAGAATTTTTGGATAAATATTATCTGGTCCCGGAGAATAAAATGGATCAATACCAATTTCTAGGCTTAGTATGTATCAAAACAGCTGTAATATTCAGCTTAAATATTTTCAATGTGCAATAAGTTTTGAAAAACCCACTTTACCGAAGTAGTGGGTTTTTTCAAGTGAGCCCGCCTGAAAAAACCTGGGTGTGTTTTTTCAGGCTGGGCCTGTTTTGGCAAACCCTAGTAAGTAGAGAATGTGTTCTAAATGAAATTATATCTAAAATAAAAGCAAGCAAAGATTGTATACTTTATATACCTTCCTCACTAGTTTGTTTGATTAAGTTTCAGTTTTTAAGGAATGTACTTAGCTTATCAACCGTGCCCCGATTTTACATTTTCCCGCATAGTACGTTTTTTTATTACTGGTCTGACTGAAAATGTTAAATCAGGGTTTCACTGCATTTTTTTCAGGGGGAAAAAAGAAAGAAAAAGAAATTAATGAAATAATCTCGATAAATATTTAAAAAGGAAAAAATAAATAAACAGCAATTTTAAGATGGGCAAACTTGTGTCCTGTTGACCCCCTCTCCCAAACACTTTTTAGGCATTACTCTGAATGGAACATATTAAAATTTTACAATTGGCATTCAACTTCTAATTCCGACTTTTTCACTTGAAAAACATTTTTGAGAAGTTTTTTTTTTTTTTTGAGCAATTGCAATTGCTTATTTGGCAGTCTTTGATTTTTAAGTATCCATGATGACGAGAATAAGTCTATAGTGAATTCAGTGAGAAGCAATGGTGGAAGAAAACAACGAGGGTTGCTGTTTGTCACCAATATTTTCCACGTTCATGAATTACTCGCTGAAATGATTCTGTTCATGAACATTTCGCTTATCAGATTGCCGCTGTTTAGACGTCCGTACCACCAAGTTTCAGGCTGCTTTGTTTACTTCTACTATCAGTTCTTGCTGAATTCACTACAGATCTTTATTTTTAATATTAATTCAGAGACACTAATTTTCATCGTCATGATTACATATTGTATTATTCATGTTTCTTTTACAGGTTAGCTCAAGCAGATTAAAAAAAAGGGGGGTATTGTGTAAAACTGCAGGGAAACACCTAAAAGAAAAACAACTAATTAAATTAACTTTGAACTCAAAATTCTTATGAATTACAGGTGCTTGGTGCTGAATTTAGACAAAAATTATTACTTTTTTAACGTGTACACACTTTCATCTTTTGATTCTGTCGAGAGTTGATGGTTGAAGATTTTTTTAATTTTAAACTTCTATTTTTCATTTTATAGTTAAAATACATCGTAGCAAAAGATCACCAATGCCAAAACTTTTCTCTATTTCTTTAGTGCAGTGCCTTAAGATTCTTTTTACTATTTCTAATTAAAAAGAATAAATTCTGGACAGAATTCGCTACTAATAATTTTTAAAAATATTGAGCTATAAAGAATAAATGAAAAAACTTAGTAGACAAAGTTTAAATGAATGAAAATGAATTCATATTTTCTTCAGAAATGCAGTTTAAACAAACGAAAGTTTTGGGACACATTTAGAACAAAGTTTGAACATTCGGAATGTTACCACAAGTTTGTAAAAATTAGGGCAACTCTTACTCTTGATTCCAGCAACATGAGAGATATGTTCGTTGGTTCGAACATTAAACTCCTGATAGTACATGTTAAAATACTTAATGAAACACAAGCTCAGAGTTTATATTCATTTCTGAATGACAAAATATTACTAACGAAACAATTAAAATCCCTGTTTGTTTACTTTCGTTCTGGTATAGTTGAAGTTATAGTGTCACAAAGACTATAGCAATCGCATAATTTTTCATTTCATTTCATTTGTCGCGGGAGGGTTTGATGGAGTCCCAGTTCTCCACAATCCCATAATCTAAATAAGAAATGGAATAATTTCAGGTTAAAAAGAAGAACCTCGTAGAAGTAGCTGCACAGTGGAAAATAAATGCACATGGCAGTGGTACTAACGATACTAACGATACGTACATCGTCGGTACTAACGATAATTTTTTTCACCCCTAACTTTTTATTTTACAACCCTTTCCGTAGCCTACGTGGAATGGCGCTCCGCTTTATACCAGCCTGTAATTTTCGACCTATTTCTAAAGCTAAAAGGGGATGAAAAAATTAGTACTGCTAACGCGCCATCTGTCGGCTCAAAGCGCATTTAAAAGTAAATTATTTTAAAAAGTTATATTAATTTAATACCGTTTTTAAAATTTTTAACTTTATTTTTTAAAAAGAATTATGAATTTAAATTTAAAAAATTGAAAAAACATTTTATTCAGAGAAATAAACTTGTTAAATAAAAAAATAAACGAAAATTAAAGAATAATGAAAATGAAAAAATAAATAAATAAAGATTTAAAAAATCATTAATTTTTAACTCTGAAATGTGGGGGGGGGGGGCACTAACGATGGATCCTTTACTTTTGAAAGTGAGAGAGCAGTCATCCTCTTTATCCCCTGTACGAGCCGCCTATGCTTCGAATGCCCCCCCCCCCCCAAAAAAAAAGCCCGAGACCCCACCAGAAAGTGAAAGAGAAAATCTTTAAAGCTTTTCCCCGTAACAGTTTAGGGGACGGCATTATTTCAACTTGGCCCATCCGCCATCCCTCAAGCACCTCCGTAAACGAGACTCCCTAGGTAGGCTCATTTTGCTCTAGCCGGGGGGGGGGGAGCGTTTTCATCATTTAAGGGCGGACGCCATCACTTTTGGGTGCGACCACTGGGTCTTTTGGTAGTAAAATGTCTCTTTTTCCGAATTTAAAGTAACTCTCTCAAGGTCATACATGTTGTTGTCAGATTCATACTAAAAACACTAAGTTATGTTTTTCAGACAAAAATATATGTGTTTGTGAAAAAATTTCTGAAATCGTACAATTTTTATACACAACACAACATCTTTCTGTATTGATAAAGGCGTTTCTTGTAGCTCCAAATCAGATGTAAGCGATACATACTTCTTTTGCAAATTCGCACTTTAACAACATTTTTAAAATCTGTCTTACACAAAAATGAATGTTTTACTACAGTTAATCGATTTATCAATATCTTTTTTTACAGTTCGTATGGTTTTTTGTCGCTTTTCGATGTAATATGAATTGAGTATATAGCCCCCTTTCACTTTTGAAAAAATTTGCTTTGTATCCATAATTTTAAAATTTTCTTGCTTCTCTGTTTTAGAGAAAAAATAGAATTGAAATTATCTGAAAGTGCCTTTAAAAAAGTAAAAATATTTTTAGTGAAAAGTGAAATGAGATTTCACGAATATACACGTCATCAATCAGCAATCAGTTTTTCTAAATCAGCAATTCACAACTAGTGGTCCAGTAAACCGCTGCCGGTCAGCACAAAAATTGACCGGTATCCATTATTTTTGCTAGTCCAAGCTTGAAAAAAATTCCTTACTCAGGTTTTTTTAAAGGTAAATTAAAAAAATAATACTGATAATATCATGGGGACATCTTTTATGTAAATTTTGTATTCCATTTTTGTGACTTTCAATAAAATTTCAGCAATGTTTTTTGTGTTTTTATAACTTTTGCAATAATTACTAATTTATTACGGAGTCCGTTAAAACTCACCGCCACGGCGACTCGCTGCGGCCAGCGACCTCTACACACAGTTGCCAAAACAATACTTCCAATGAATGCCATCTCTCGAGGAGAGTGGAAACTAATCCGCTCGTGCTTTTCAACCAGAATTATTTTTAAACTAAAATAATAACTCCTTACATATTGTGCAATGTTAGTTAGCCTGAAGCCTTCCTGATAAAATGGGCTGTTCAACACAAAAAGAATTTTTAATTCGAACCAGTATTTCCTGAGAATAGTTGTATACGGTTGCTATGAACAGTACTCTACTTTTTTGAAAACTGAGTATCTTTCTATGTATCTATGTCCTGTTTCTTTCTCCTGAATGCCAATGAGCTGAACGTCGAACCAGGTACCGATCGATCGTAATTTTTCAGGCATAATTAGTTTTAATTAACATAAGGTTTGATAAAGAAATTCGGAAGAAATTTAAAAAAATCTTCAAATTCGCTCTTCTCGAGACATGGCGTTTGTTAAAAGTATTGTTTTGGCAACTGTCATTGTGTGTAGAGGGCGCTGGCCATAGCGAGCCGCCGTGGCGGCGAGTTTGTTGCTTTGCCGAAAGCGGATGTGTCACTTGACATCGCTTTCATTTCTAAGGTAGCCCGTGCAACGCCAGGGCACGCAGCTTGTTTTAATAATAATCTTAATGAGAATTTTGAATGATAAGGCTTCTCTGAAATTGATATGAAATTCATTCCGATTCATTCGATGGTATTTTTATCTTTATCTAATACCAACAATATTGATAACGGGGCCAACGGGCAAAGCACATAAGATTTTTATCCCGAGCAACTTGCACTCTTTTTAAATAATCGCTAGTTTAAGATATTAAGTGCCACACTTTTTTTTTTCTTAATT
This sequence comes from Uloborus plumipes, assembly GCA_038373865.1. NCBI lineage: Eukaryota > Metazoa > Arthropoda > Arachnida > Araneae > Uloboridae > Uloborus > Uloborus plumipes. The sequence continues at coordinate 2,193 of JAXGGA010020156.1, read as the reverse complement.
TATTCATGAGATTAAAATTTTGTCATTTTCAACAGCGATATGTTTCTTGTTATTTTATAATGTTTACTTTCACACATCTTATGTGAATGAAATATTTATCAATCAAATAATAGAGTAATGTAAAACAATGAGTGAGAAAAAAAACATTAATGAATAAGTAAACAAAATGAGCTAAAGTTTACAAATACCTTTGTGCTAAAGATGTACAGAAAATAACAACGTTACGATGCACAAATGAGCAGGGATACTGCAGACACGTGTTTCGGCGTTACAAGGAACGCCTTTATCAATGCAAAAAAGTTGTGAGCTTATGGATGCACAGACATCCGACAAAAGCAACGGAAACAGAAGCGAACAGCTATTTCACTTTGCATCATCCACTTTGCCCAGCGAGCATCTTGACGAATTGCATTGAGCATTTAAATTCAAAAAATGCTTAACATGAACTAAATAAGTACTGCCCTGGATATTAGTAGATCCTAATTAGCACTTAAAATGATAAATACAAGAATTTTAATGACAATAAATATTTTTCGAAACCTCCGAATTTTACAATAAGTGAATCAAATTCTAAAAACCACTTGTATAGTTTTTTCGTTGATCTCCAGAAGTATTTAGTTCCTGACAGGAATCAACAAAATGTTCAGGAACTTAGTTAAAATATTGCTTGAAACGTGGCGCTGCAAACTGAAAATATTTCTCCATTTCACTTTGCCCCTCTATTTCACTTTGCTCCTCATTCACCTACTTGTATAGTGTGCCCCGATACAAAAATGTTTGGCCTTGAAAGAACTCATTTCAGTGTGGGACTAACGGGGTGTACTAACGGGGGGGGGGGGTGTTCCTGGCGCTGATTGCGTTGTAGCTATTTTTTAGGCAAGCTAATATTAGTTTTATTTGTTTGTTCATTTTTTATATCATTTTGAGGGAGTCTCGTTTACGGAGGTGCTTGAGGGATGGCGGATGGGCCAAGTTGAAATAATGCCGTCCCCTAAACTGTTACGGGGAAAAGCTTTAAAGATTTTCTCTTTCACTTTCTGGTGGGGTCTCGGGCTTTTTTTTTGGGGGGGGGGGGGCATTCGAAGCATAGGCGGCTCGTACAGGGGATAAAGAGGATGACTGCTCTCTCACTTTCAAAAGTAAAGGATCCATCGTTAGTGCCCCCCCCCCCATATTTCAGAGTTAAAAATTAATGATTTTTTAAATCTTTATTTATTTATTTATTTATTTTTTCATTTTCATTATTCTTTAATTTTCGTTTATTTTTTTATTTGACAAGTTTTATTTCTCTGAATAAAATATTTTTACAATTTTTTAAATTTAAATTCATAATTCTTTTTAAAAAATAAAGTTAAAAATATTAAAAACGGAATTAAATTAATATAACTTTTTAAAAATAACTTACTTTTTTTAAAAAAATCATGGGGTGAAAGTGCATAAGACTTGTTTGCTGCTGCACTCATGTATATGTATGGGAAAATAATATTTTTTTGTGATGCATTATTAGTTTTTAAAGCATTTTTATTGCGTCCTAAAGTTTTAAAATACATTTAGCAAAACGCAGAAACAACTAAGTGGCAGCTGATAACTTCACATAGGATTGAAAATCCTAGAAAAAATGTTGTTTTTAAAAAAAGATAAATTTTTTTGCTTTTTCAAAAGTAACTTGTTCATTTTTTAAGCTGAAGCGCAATTACTGACAGAGTCGTGTTCATCTAGCGTTAATTTAATTTCCAAGCAAAAAAATTTCTTTTCAGTAGCTTTTGGAGATCAACCTGAGTTGTTACAATGCTAGTGAATTGAAATTTTGAAAAAAAATGCCCATAATTTTTGAAAAATCTACCAAGTCTGACACTCAAAATCCCGTAGGGTTTCATTATAAAAGCGCTTTGTTTGGTACTGCTAACGCGACATCTGGCGGCGAAATTCCTTGCCCCTGTCCCTCGCTTTTTGAGGGAAAATTACAGGCTGGTGTAAAGCGGAGCGCGATCTTCGTAGGCTACGCCCTTTCTTTGCTAAAATTGGGAACGGAAAGTAACTATAGAGGGCGCTACAAATAGGATAAACAAGACATCGCCTATGCTTTTCTAAGCAGACGATTTGCTTTTTAATTTGTTGATTTTACTATTATTTGGCCCACTTTTCTCAGTGTAGGATCGTTTCGCTCATATTTGTTACTGTTGTTTCATTTTC
>JAXGGA010020155.1:0-18764 GCA_038373865.1 Uloborus plumipes | reverse complement strand
ATTCACTTCCAATCATTGGCGGCAACATTTTACGAGAAGGCTATTATACACTGCGATGCAAAAGTTTAGACAAAATGCAAATATGTGAATAAAAAGAAAACTATTCAACGAAATGCTTTCAAATTTCTACTGCAGGTACACAATATGGTCCCAAATACGTGTCTGGAGTTCTTATAACTATAACTGGAGTCAAATTTTGGATATTACAAAAGACATTTTTTACATTGTTGCAAAAGTTTAGACAATAGTCAGATTTTATGCAAATATCCCTTGAAATGTGATTTGGGGAGGAAATGCGGGACTATATTATTCATTTATAAAGTGCAGAGATTGCTGAATAAATAATCAAAGTCTCAAAAGCTCTTAAGTTCTCGTGTAAAGAAGATGAGAAAGTTTGGAAGCCTAAATTTGAAAATGAACCTACTTTATTAATTTTTTGTCTTTTAAATCGGCTCTAGTATGGTAGTACATTGTTTTTTACTTTGTGGAGAGCAAATTCAGACATGCGTATCGATCGAAAAGTCCAAGAAAAATTATATTTCTTAAGGATGAAGGAATTGAAAAAACGGCTCAGACTGACGATTCGCCCCTTAATCCTACAAAACTTCAACGTGGGTCAAAAACAGCACGTGACAGCATAAGTAGATGAACAACTGAATCGGAATGCATTAAAAAAACAAAGAATTGTGCCTGAGCCTTTTCGGACAGAGTGTCCCAAATAAGCCAGATTTTAATGTGAAAAGCAGCATATGTATCATCGTGACTAAAAAATGATTGGTACTTTCTTTGATAAAAATTATTAAAATTGGGATGGCCTAGATGGATTATAATTCTTTTCGCGGGACTTGAGAAATATCCAATGATCATATGCTGTGCTGCTTTTACCAATAAAATCTGGCTTATTTAGGACACTCTGTCCGAAAAGGCTCAGACACAATTCTTTGTTTTTTTTATGCATTCCGATTCAGTTGTTCATCTACTTATGCTGTCACGTGCTGTTTTTGACCCACGTTGAAGTTTTGTAGGATTAAGGGGCGAATCGTCAGTCTAAGCCGTTTTTTCAATTCCTTCATCCTTAAGAAATATATATTTTCTTGGACTTTTTGATCGATACGCATACCTGAATTTGCTCTAAACAAAGTAAAAAACAATGTACTACCACACTAGAGCCTATTTAAAAGACAAAAAATTAATAAAGTAGGTTCATTTTCAAATTTAGGCTTCCGACTTTTCTCATCTTCTTTACACGAGAACTAAAGAGCTTTTGAGATTTTTATTATTTATTCAGCAATCTCTGCACTTTATAAATGAATAATACAGTCCCGCATTTCTTCCGCCAATCACATTTCAAGGGATATTTGCATAAAATCTGACTATTGTCTAAACTTTTGCAACAATGTAAAAACATGTCTTTTGTAATATCCAAAATTTGATTCCAGTTATAGTTATAAGAACTCCAGACACGTATTTGGGACCATATTGTGTACCTGCAGTAGAAATTTGAAAGCATTTCGTTGAATAGTTTTCTTTTTATTCACATATTTGCATTTTGTCTAAACTTTTGCATCGCAGTGTAAAGATTTGTTCACAGATATAACAAATGCTTCAATCGTCAACAGGGTTGCCAGACGTCCCGGATTTCAAGGGACAGTCCCGTTTTTTGAAATATTGTCCCGCGTCCCGGGGAACCTTGATACGGGACGGCTAAAGTTCCGTATTCTGGCTAGAAGCAGCATTTTACAAAACGAAACATTATTTTCAGAAAAAAATAAAGTAAAACAAAATATGAAGTGGAGTAAAAAAAAATTGAATTTTAATATTCTCCGGTTCTGAAGTAATGTTAGTGTTCTATTCATTTAGAGTAGAAATTATTGTGACAATCAATTCAACAAACATTCGTCCTAAAAGTGGTGTATCTCCTTGTAAATGATTTTAGTATGCCTTATTATATAAAAAGCCCTTCTCAATTTTTCAATTATGAAAGAAATATATGTGTTGAGCTACTATTAGTCACTAGATTTTTTGAATCAATCAACTTTAATCTTTTGAAATTTGCTTCACTTCGCTTTTGTACTAAAAAACGTAACTAAATGTTATTCCATTTAGCAAACAAATACGCGTTTTAAAAACATTAAGATACATAATTTTTACAATGAGCGACAGAAATAAAAATTACAGTGAGCTTTATGACAACCTAAAGACCATCAAAACTTAGAAAGAATTATTGCAAAAGTAAAATCAAGTAGCAAATATGATTTTAAAAAAAAGGAGTTTTCCGACATTGTATAAGAATAATTATCATGTAAGTAAAATGTTGTATATTTTTGTCAAAACTGCACATTTTTCGCACAAAAGATATTGAAACTTGATTTTTCCATTTGTTTTAGATTAACTGCTTATAGTGAGTTCAAGTAGTAAGGTTTAATTCTATGTCTGCTCAAATATAATCAATTTTTGTTAATGACTCATTAAAATTAATTTTGCATTCAAATTTTCCCATTGGTACGCCAAGCTTTTTGAAAAAATACATACTAAACATTAGTCATCAGTAAAAGCGACTATCTTTCACGTCAAGACAGGGCCGTCATTTGGGACATCAGGAGGGGTGGTCAATGGCCTCCGCCCTCCCCCGGTGTTGGGAAATTTGTGTATTCACATATAAGTGGGCGTGGCTTTTGCTTTTTTGGGTATAATTTACATTCAAATTGGTATAATTTACATTTTGTCCCCCCTCCCCCAGCATAATTTGAAATGACGTGACTGCTTCAGGAAAAAGGGGGTTCATGACAGGGAAATACGAATTTTCACAATAATTAGTGTTGAACCTTTTCCCACTAATACTCATGTCGAAAAATTATTATGCAATGATAAAAAATGAAGTTTTTATTCATATGATCATTGTGTATTTTTTTCTTCATTTATGTTTGGGAGAAACGTTTAATATTAAAGTCAAGGTTGTAAAAATTCTATCTTTCACCCTTCCCCCCAAGAGCTTGTCCCGTATTTACAGTTCCTAAATCTGGCAACCCTGATCGTCAATGTGATTATGTAGAGAATTGTAGAGCATTGTACAGGGTGCGCCAGAGAAACTTACTTTTTTGAAAAAATTCCTGCGCGGTGAATTGGCTACGTAGAAAGCCGAGAGTGGGCGCATCTGGAGCGGGAAATCTCCAAGTTTTGTTTTCCCTTTAATTAGTCGCCATCATGCTATGGTCAAAAGAACAGCGCGCCTTTGCCGTCGAAAGCTACTATTCGAACGGTCGCTCAGTTACTGATACGCAACGCGCGCATCGAGGAATTCTTCCTTCCCAGCCTCGAAAAAATGAACATTAGGGACGTGTGGTTACAGCAAGATGGAGTCACAGCACACACAGCACGAGATTCAATGAATTTGTTGCGACATTTCCCCGACCACCTCATCTCTCTCACAGGCGATCTCCCATGGCCAGCACGCTCCTCAGATTTAGGGGCCGTGCGATTTTTTTATGGGGTTATTTGAAATCCCTGGTTTATGTTGATCGACCACGCACAATAGCTCACCTCAAGAATAACATTCGCGACGAAATTGCCAACATACCAATTGATATGCTGCAAAGAGTGCTCACAAACTTTAAAAATCGTCTTAATCAGTGTATGCTCAATGGGGGTCATCATTTAACCGATGTCATTTTCAAGACTAAATGAAACTAGCTGTCGTGGCCGTCACGAAACTTTCTTCTATATCTATCTTATGAATTCCGGTTACAAAATAAAATACGTACTCGCCCGAGTAATTGGAGACCGCTCCAATTTCCCAATTATCGTAATAACCCTGCAAATGCAGAATCAATGAGCGAAATTGGAAATCATTGCAAAAGTCTTGTTTAGATAAATTGCAAACATTTTATTTGTTAGTAAAAAGAAATTGGCAACAGTTAAAAATTTCAAATCATTGAAAGTTTTCAGCTGTTTTGATAATTAAATAGCGTGAAAGCGATTTTTTAATGAATTAATTTTTCGCATTGTTGACTAAGCGCAAAAATCACCCCACCCTCCCCCTGGGGCGATTGGCGCCAAAATTTAATCGATGCTTGCTTTCATATTGGGTTAGTGTTATTCCAAATTTCATTCAAATCGCAGCAATATTTCCCGAGATACAGTAGGTGCAATGACAAAATAAGCACTTTTGATTGCTCCACCCCCCTTTGAGATATTGACACACAAATTGAATCAGCACCTGTACTCAATAGGGTCTACCTATGGACCAATTTTCGTTTGATTCCGCCGGTTACTTCCTGAGATATAGCAATCACCCCCGCGCAGAACACGTGCGATTGCTCCACCCCCCTTGGAGATATTGACAAACAAATTGAATCAGCACCTGTACTCAGTAGGGTCTACCTATGGACCAATTTTCGTTTGATTCCGCCGGTTACTTCCTGAGATATAGCAATCACCCCCGCGCAGAACACGTGCGATTGCTCCACCCCCCTTGGAGGAATTCGCTAAAAAAAGTCAGGTGCACCAGTTCACATGGTGGTACATATGTGCAAAAATTTTTGTTCGATTTCATTCAGTAGTTTTTGCCCTAGCGCGGCCACAAAAACTGGTCACACACATACAGACTCCACACACACACAGACACACAGACACACAGACACACAGACAGACAGACATTTTCCAAAAATGGTCGAAATGGACTCAGAGCACCTCAAAACGTGCAAATCCGTCAAAATTCGACATTCGAAAATTTTCACGAAACCAATACTTTCTTCTATATATTAGATATAGAAGAAAGTAAAAAAAAATGGGATATTGTATTCTCAAATAAAAAAAGAATTAAAACAATAACTTAAGTAGTTTTGTTTTTATTGACATTTCAAAAAAGTAAGTTTCTCTGGCGCACCCTGTACCTTACTTTTGATAATATTTTTTTTTTTTTTATTATTTGAATCCGTTTATTTTTATAGCCTATCGGAGATTGAAAATAAAACAGCCCTCGTAATAACAAAAGACATAATGCATCCTTTAAAAAAAATTAATGAAATAGATTGCATGATTGCAATAATCCATTTGAATTTTCCAAATTGTGACTCACAATTTGTTGAATAAGGATTTGGGGGGGGGGGGGCGGGGGCACAGTTACCTTCTATCAATGTCCCACTGACGATAACTCTCACCTTCCAATTTGTACTCTCATATTTTACTATTGAACCGTAACCAGAAACTGGGTCCGTCTTTGTCCTCCTCCTCCTCCTAGGGGCGCCCCGAACTAAAATTTTTGGGTGGGGGAAAATTATCAATTTCCTGTCTGAAGTTCCAATTTTACCGAATGATATAATACAAGCATGCATATTGCACACATGTCATACATGCGTAACATTTAGTGAAATAAAATATTAGCCATCTTTTGAAAACCATTCTAAAAACTAAAAAGAACGAATAATCTAAATGTTGCAATATTGTCTTCAAATTGCCGAATTGTCAGCAAAATGTCCCGAATACGGAAATTATTGGGAGGACACAGTGACCTCCCGTCACCTCCCATCGGAGCTCTCCGGCCTCCTTTTCCTCCCCCACCAAAACAATTTGGTTTATTATCGTTGATATCTCAGACTAAAAACAGCATCCATAAATATTCCCTCTTCTCTATATCAATTTCGTTCACTCCGGCCATACAGGAAATGACATCATACAGCGAAGAGATGTAAGAGATCCAAGGACGCATAACACAAACACGTTCTCAAGATAAAATGAAAGTCAAGAGTGTGCTGGAGCTCTAATTTATAACTAATGTAGGTGGAATTTAAGGTAATGCACTTTTTTGTTTTTCACACAAAGTATTTCTTTTGTTGCTAACAACATATTTTGTAGCGTTTACTGTAATTATCTCATGAGCTTATCATTTGTTTTCTTCTCAGACAGTAAAGATTTGAAATCATAAAGATTTAGTCAGTGGCGTCCTGATGTGAGGTTATTGTGACCTCGCAAAAAAAACCCCCTACTCTACAAAATTCGCTTGACGATTGGGCAAATGTGGCGACATATTTGCAATTTTGCAATTTTTTAATGCCAGAATGCTCGTTTTCATTAGATGTACCTATGTGTTCATGTCTGTTCTTTATCATTCGGCAAAATTGAGAGCTCTAATCGTCAAATTGAAAATTTCCTTCTCACAAAAATTTAAGTTCGGGGTGTCTGTGTCTCTGCTTGTAATTTTCTTTAATTCAAACGTAATTAGCTGGAGCACCGGTGGGGAAGCCCCACTCCCTCCCTCCCCATAAACTTGCCCATAACCCAAGCTATCAACAAACTTCTTGCTGCAGTGAAGTGACTGTGATGTCTCCACCAAAGATAGAGCGGTGTAGTGGTTAAAACACTGGCCTCTCACGCCCAAAGGCGAAGTATCCAACCTGGCATCAATCGGTGAATTTGCAGAATATCGAAAGCGTCCATGTCGTATGATTATGCGATGTAAAAGCTTCCTCGAGTACTCATTTGGTATGATCTCTTGGCAAACTTAAATTTCCAGTGCAGTTTCACGTCGAATGGATCTCATGAGCCTCCATCTAGTGGGGAAACTGGGCGTCAAAATTATCATGACAATGTCTTCGCCGATAGTTTTCCTACATGAAAGAATGATTTCCCTTGTCGGGGAATGTACCAAGTCTACAAATGGTTAGTATCCAATACGCAGCCCCGAATATAACAAACAAGCAAGCAATCCAGGAAAGACAGTGGAATTTGAGAATGCTACAGGAATGGGGATGCAAAATGCAGAAGTAGGTCGCGTTTTCTGGTATCAAGTCAAAAAAAATGTTTATTAATAATTCAGTTTCGTACCTAGGAGGTAAAAGGCCTACGTCACAAAAACAAAAGTTCTCTGGAAATGTGTAATGGTGGCACATGTGAAATGTGCTAGCAAGTGCTAATTTTGATTGTGTATCTTGTTTACAACTGGAACTTGGACTTAGTGCTTCATACCTCCGAAGACAGAAAATGCAAAGTGGAATAATATAATTCTTAGACCACAGAGTTTTAAAACATTTATACAGTGTCCTTTACCTTCTAGATGCAATCTAAAATTTGAAAGGATAGATTCTTAAATTAAATCATATGTATAAAAATACTAGAGAAATCTTCTGAATGAAAAAAGTAAAATGAAAGAAATATAATAAGACCTCTACTCTTAAAACATAGGTGCCGGCGAGCTGGACGGGGGTCATGACGCAAACTGTGAGATTGAAATGTTTATGGGGAGGGGGTTAAAATATCTTAGTCTGTTTTAAGGGACTTTCTTTCCTTAAGGGACTTCCGTAGCATTTGAAGGGGTACACCCCCGCTTTTGTGGATGGGGGAAAGATAGTCCCCCTGCTTAAGAAGTTATATCTATCCTCTGTTCATAAATGTCCGTTTATTTTAGGTTATTTTCCTTCAAACAGGAGAATCCGAAATGCTTCAAGACATCGCCATTGACTCTCTAGTGTCAGTAGCTGTAGCAGGTATTGTGGTCCTCTTGACCATAGTTTATTTCACATTGAAGGATGCTGAAATTCCTCCAGGGCCATCAGGTTTTCCCTACCTTGGCCTGATGCCATTTCTTAATGATAAAACTTGTCAAATGAAAATGCAAGAGATGACAAAGAAGTATGGAGATCTTTTCAGTTTCAAGTTCGCTGGTACGTTGTACATCTGCATGAATTCTGCAAAAGCTATGAGAGAAGTTAATGTTACAAAGTGGGATTGCTTTTCTGATAGATCCAGCAGTTTTAGTATCGTTGCTGCTTTGCTTGGAGAAGGTAAGTTATTTATTTATTTATTTTTTTATTTAATTAAAAAAAAGTACTCTTCCTCTACACTAAACATTTTTTTTTCCCCTATTTTCTTGACAGCGGTACATTATGCATGTCTGACCAGAGTTTCGCCTGCCCTAGATCAGGCTCTTACAGAACACAAATGATTTAATGGAAAAGCTTAAGATTGGAGTCCTTCCTTTGATGGAGATTTTTATCTTAGTCCTTATTAGACAGAGCGATAATCTTAGATCGATGACAATCTTTCCCATTTGCATATCTTTTATTACCTGGAGAGGACCTCTTATTAGCTTATCCTTTTTGATCTGAATTCGGCATTTAACTGGATTATCCTTATTGATCTTGATAAGGGACATGGCTGACTTATCCTTATTGATCTTAATAAGGGATATGGCTGGCTTATCCTTATTGATCTTGATAAGGTATATGGCTGATTTATCCGTCTTCTTCTTGAAAGGATATCTGATAGTTGCATTTTGAAGATTGTCCATAAATCACTAATTTTAATGGTGTCCTTTTTTCTATTAGAGATTATTTAGATATTTTTGAATTTCTGCAGTTTCTCGTAAGAGATTGGAAATATAATGAAGCGCTGTAGAAAATATTTGAATTTCTTCGAAAAGGAGATGATGTCTTACATTATGCTTAGTAGCGTTTAACTTCAGAGAGCGCGTTTCAGCCAGCAATGGCTTCCATGCTCTATAATATAGTATCATTGTAAACTTCATAGTTACTGGAAATTTTGTACATCTCTGCAGCCGAAAAGCAATTTCAGGGGTCTTTTGCTGAATGAACTTGAGTGCTTGGTTTATTTTAATGTGGATTTTGAATATGGTTTTGATGCCAAACTTCTGTTGCAACATTATTCGATCAGCAACTCTCGATATCAGGCAAAAATAATTTCCTATCATTTGGTTTTCTACATTTCTTGAGTTTAAACCTGAAATTATACACAAACAAATAGCTCTAGAGAAAATGGGAACCTTAAAAAATATATGAATTGAGAGTTCCAGTGCTTCGGAGTGCATCAATCCGGATTGTCTAACGAGGATGAAGACACATCGAAATCCAAGGCCAGAATTCTTCTTGGAACTCATTTTTGGCTCGATCTAATATTAAGTCTTTCAATTCCACCTAGCCTCTGCTCTTTTCACCGTTAAGTGCTTCTTTCATATGGGACGGAGGAATTCAGACTTTTAACTTTGAAGACGAAATCTGCAGCACAACTTTTGGTCATGACAGATGCACTACCAGTTTAGACCAGTTAAAGTGATACTAATGTGACTCCAGCAGAGAACTACCGCCAACGGTTGAACACTATGGACCCGTTTACAAAGGCATGGAGAATGGAGATGTCTGAAAGCGGATAGTTTTTTTCTCCACGGAACTTGTTCCCACTATAAACCATTCTTCTCTACATGGGGAAAATCCGAAGAGCGGTTTCATTTCGTATGCGCATGATACTACGTTTGGTCAATGTAAACCAGGGACATGCCGTCTGGGTAGGCAAGGTAGGCAGTGCCTACCCGCGAAGAAAACAGACCAACCTCACCACTTCATTCAATGACATTTAATGCGTTGATTGGAGAAAAAATATTTAGGTTTTACACAGCAAATAATAGAAAAAAAGAAATAAAATGGAATGTTCCCCTTTTGGTACACTTGGTCGACCTCCGTATCTATGCAATGTTTAGCATGCAAAACACCCCCGTGCCTCACCATTTTTCCCCTTCACATCCGCCAAAGTGACGGCGGAGGCAGAATAAAATCTGCCTCTCTGGCGTAGCCGACGAGGATCTGCTCAAAGGCTACACTCTTTCACTGCCGGTCTCTTCGATTCTCCGCTGCACTTTGGGAACGATATGTGCAGGGCGGTGCGCGTTGGTGAAATTCTCAATGGTTTTGGCATCTTGATTCGTTTTTTATGGTGTTTTGTTTTCTATGAAATGTTTCCGTAATTTTCAAATGTTTCATTTTTTCCTCTGTCGTATTGTCTTTTTGGTTTTTTTGTAGTGTACCCGTTAAGCCTTTCTTTGACTGTAGAAATCTAATGGTGATAAATTTGATCACTTGTTACAACACGTGGGAACCGTAAGTGACAAATTTTCGTGCAAAAGCAGTTCGAGGATATGACCCATAATTGTTTGAGCACTTTTCTTTTGTAGCCAAATATTAAAAACTTTTTTATTCTTTTTGATCATACACTGTGAACTGTTTACATGCTAGTTTTTTGTTTATTTTTTGTAATTGAAATCAGAACATGCCTGACTAATATAAGCCATTCACTTGATTGTGTGAAAATGTTTTATGCTTCAGGCGTTGCAAGTGTCAACGGAGAAGCTTGGAAAACTCTTCGGAAATTCTTCATCCAAAGTTTCAAAGAGTACGGATTGAAAGAGAACATGGGTCCCATTTACAACTCGTTGTCCGACACCATGGATTATCTTCGAAACAGGAAAGGGGATCCAGCCAATGTCTTACAGCTGCTGACAGAACAATGCACCGTCACTATTCGAAGTGTTTTGTTTGGAGAGAACGGAATATCTAAGGAGAATATTGAAAATGTGAACGAAGCCTTAGGTGTGGTTCTAGCAGGACTTACAAGTACGAAATTGATGCTCTACGGCATTTCTGCGCGGTAAGTATGTCATAAACTGCTTCTGTAACTTGAGGATGAATAATATGTAGGTTTGTTGCCCGAAAAAGGTATTCATTACCCAAATTTTGTAGTGCACTATACCCTGTGTTACGAGAGCTGGCGTCTCAAAGTAAAATTAATTTCCCACTCTCGGCATTTTCCTCCTGAGGGTTGTTATAGTTACGGCGCTGTGGACTTTTTCCCCACTTAGCTTTTGCAACAATGGTTAAATGAAATTGCTTTGTGCGTAAACTATTATTCTATTGAAAAATCAACGTAATTAAAGCACAACTTTTTCTTAGAAATTTGTGCTTTGTTTATGTATACCTAGATTTATTAGAAAACGTTGGGAAATAACTGAGACATGAGGATATCAATAAATGCGTAAGCCTAGTTCGAGAAACATAAAATAAATGAAATGCCTCAACAGCAGTGCATGAAGAAAAAAGAGTGGCGCTGTTTTCTATCATACGGTTTCCATGGAGACGACTCACAACTTCTAAACTTGATACGCCTTTAAAGTAACCGTAGAATCGCCATTGCCTTAACTAGTGAGAAAAAAAGTGAGAATCTTAACTTAGTAATTTTTAGTCTATTTAACGAGACTAACTTTAATGTCGAATGCGAATATATTTCTTCAAATTTGCAGTATGCTTGGTAAATTTTCTGTAAGGAACATTGTATCGAAACGTTGGTAAAATTCCAAATGGAAAACTACATGTATATCAATATATCTCGAAATAAAAGGGCATATGGTCAGACTCTCTTATTTTTTTAAGCCTTTGAAGATTCATATGAAGCACATGTTTGGAAATGTATAGATACATTCAAAATGTATTTATAAATTATCAAACATAAATAATTTATAAATTATGTACATTTTTCTACTTATTAGGTGATCAGAATCTCAATAGTCGTAGAAAAAATATATTGCTTAAAAAAACTACAAAATTCCATATTTAATTTTCTCTTTTATGGTCCTCTAAACCGAATTGTGCCCTCAAAGTAGCCATAAAGCTTCACTTATAAACCCTGAAAGTGTTCTTGCTACTCTGAAATATGTTTAAAGGATTATTTTTAGTTTTACAGCCTACGCAAAGGAAGTTATTTTTAAACTTCAAGGTACTATTTTTAATAAAAAGTTTTACAACAAATCTGAGGCGAAAATTATTCTGTTTTTATTTATGAAAATCAACCATCTCCCATCAATCAATTTGAAGTTTGGATAGCTGATGATTAAATAGTTCTGATAGTTGTTTCAGTATTTTCCAATACATTACAATATTATTACTTAAAATATCAAAACACTTAAAATACATTTTTATTTCAGCTTCATCTGCACTTTTTCAACCAAGTACCGCAATATTCTTAAACGCAATGAAGAACTGACAAATATTTTGCTGAATACTGTAGCAAATATTGAGAAAAATATGGACAGAGATTGTTTGACTTGTGTTGTTGAAGATTATTTAAAGGAACGTAACGAAAGACGGTTTAAAAAGGATCCATCTGCAGATTACTTTTCTGGTAAGCTCATTACTCTTCTTATATGCTAACTTCACTGTTTAATGCCTTGATTTTCTCTTTATATTGTAATAATTCGTGCCAACTTTGGACTTGCACAACATTGCTATAGAGTAGCAAGCATTACGCATGAGCCAGGTACAGTACAGGGTGTGTGTTTTAAGTAATGAGAATAGTTTTGTTCTGACGCGGTTGTACGCCAGAGGGCGCTCCGACCGGTTGCTGTCGGTAGTGGGCTTCGACTTTGATAATGCTCTACTCGGCAGTCGCCTGCTGGCTTTGGTTGAGGCAGGATCACGCGTGGCGTAGTCGTCTTCAAAAAATTGTCTGCAAGTTCAAAATGCAGCAAAGCATTGAACAGCGTTAAGCAATCAAATTTTGCGTGGAAATGATTCAGCCAGCGTACGACAAGGAAAGCTTTTCGCAAACTCAAGTTTTTAGATGGCACAAAATGTTTAAAAAGGGCCGGGAGAGCATGGAGGACGAGCCCCGTGCAGGTCGCCCGTCAACCTCAAGAACCGCAGAAAACAAACAACGTACTCGACATTTGCTAAATACGGACCGGCGTTTTTAAGTGTTCACATGATCGTAGAACAGCTAGGAATGGATAAAATAGTTGTGTACAAAATCAACAATGAGGATGATTTGCGCCAAACTCGTGCTGAAGGTTTTTACGGACGTTCAAAAGCAAAACCGTGAGTCCGTTTCACAATATCTTCCACAGCCTTCCTACAGCCTTGAACATGACCCCCTCCCCCAGCTGACCTTTTATATCTTCCCCAAAGTGTAAACCGCCCTCAAAGGCATCACCACGAGACTCTAGAAGGTGCCAAAAGAACTTGCACGTATGCTGTGGAGGATGTTTAGGTTGATGACTTCCCAGGAGCGCACGAAGCGTGGAAACGTCGCCTTGTAGAAGTGTGTTGATGTTCAAGAAGCATATTTTGAAGTTTACTAAAGTTTTGTAGCGATATCTCTAATAAATTATTTTTTGTGGACTTATTCTCATTACTTGAAATACACACCCTGTATAGATAATAACTATCTTATAATAGATACAAGGTGCGGCAAAAAAACCCGGACAAAGATTTATTGTGATAATTTCATTAAATAAAAGAAATTTAGCAAAACAACAATTAATAATGTTAACATGGCCTTCTTACAATAATATACTCAGCCGGTTTCGAAGTGACTTTCTCCAGCGGTGATACACAGATCCAAACGTAACTTGAAATTTTCAGCGATGGGCCGCAGCTCCTCCAGCGACAATCGGTCTCATTCTCAAAGAAGCGACTGCTTCAGCGACTCCAAGCTTTTGTGAGCTTAGCACAGGCCCTGGCCTCCAAAATGGACCACACGCTGTAATCCATGTGATTCAGATCCGGCGAATAGGGGGCCATTCCGTAGAGGAGATGATGTCTGAAAAATGGGTCTGGCACAAGTTCTGAGTCGGTTTTGTCCTGTGAGGTGGCGCTGAGTCCTTTTGGAACATCCAATCGTCATCACCAAAGTGCTGCTGGGCCCACAAAAGTACGACGGCCTGAAGAATGTTGCGACGATGCACTTCTTGGTTGGTTTTAACCCCTTAATCCACAAAAACAAGAGGAGTCTTGCCGCTACCGCAAATTCCTCCCCAGACCATCACCGATTGTGGGTTTTGGTGGTGTTCGATGATGGCCGATGTGCCAGGAGCTTCAGTGAACCAGATTCTGTCGTTTTGGCGGTTATGCGAATGTTCGACAGTGAACAGCTTCTCATCTGTGAAGAGAATGCGCTTTCACCGCTCACCTGCGGCCCGCCGTTTGAGCTGGTGACATGTTTGAAGTCTCACGGCGCGCTTGTTCTCTTCAGGGAGAAGTTGCACATTTTGGAGCTTGTACGGCTTCAGTTTGAGTTCTTGTTTAGCTATTCGCCGAACTGATCGGTCGCTGATTCGATCTCACAAGCGATTTTTTGGATGGAGACCCTCGAATTTCGCCGCACTCGCTTCTTGATGAGCCTGCGATTGGAAAAAGTGCTCAAGGTCCGTTTTTTTCCGCTTCCTGGACGATGTAAGTCATGACCAAGCTCTTTGTACCGGCTAATTGCATCGGAAATAGCCTGTCGAGGAATTTTGAGCAAATGAATTGACGTTTAACAGCTCGAAACAATAAACAAATAGCAATGCATCTTTTGTCCCATTATGCAAACCAAACAACAATGATGAGTACAAAATCGACACTGCACTCCTCAATGCAGGAAAGCATATAGAATCTTTAAAAAAAAAAAAAAAAAGAATTAGCTGTATACGGTAAAACGTGTTGGTGTCAGAACGTGACAAACTTTGTTCGAGTTTTTTTGCCGCACCCTGTATATGGCAAGACCCTAGGGTATAGCTCTCAAAGGTCTCAAATTTTGCATTGAAAAAAAGTGTTTAAGATCTTTTAAGGCAAGAAACATTTATTGCTGTAGCTTTCGATCTGATTCCAAAGAAAAAGTGTGTAATACTGTTAATTGAAGGGCTTGGAAAATGAAGGGGTTATGTGACAAAATGGAAATTGCGAGTAATTAAAGTTCAAAGTTTTATTGTTGCAGTTGTTGCAGCTTTTTTGCTTTCACTATTTGTCGTTAAGTGAGCGTATGAAGTTGGTCTAATAACATCTACTTTTTGATGTACCAAATTTTATTTGCTTACCTGTATTCATTGCTTACCATTGTCCAGAATGCATTTTTAAAAAATCTAACACCCCTTCATCCTCCATGCCTTTCAATTCTCTACATATTTCGAAAATACTATGAATAAAACTGAAAAATGTGGTAGACATTCTAAGTGTGATGCAAACAAGCACAATATTTCTTATGCAATATACCGCCAACTCGGTTATTTCGATCCATGGACTGCAGTTTCGTGCGTATTATGCAATCATCAGCATGGAATAGGAAAGTAACCGAGTTGGAGGCAAAAATCCCAAGCAGCATAACAAGCACGAAACTGCAGTCCATGGCGAGCGACCGCACTCGCTAATATTCTAATTTCACATTAACTACCAGTTTTTTTTTTTTTTTTTTTTTTTTGGCTCTCTTTGGATTTTTGCCTCCAACTCGGTTACTTTCGTATTCCATGCTGATGAGTGCATGATAAGCACGAAACTGCAGTCCATGGATCGAAATAACCGAGTTGGCGGTGTATTGCATGTTAGTGCCTTAGCCCTTGCTTAGGGGCTGTTACTCACTGCTTTATACAATATTTCTTAGTTTATCTTCCTTTAATTTTTACTTTTGTGAAAAGAGCTTATACTTGTTTGCAATGTTTCTTGACAATGATGTCACGACGACACATGGAAGAAAAACTTAAACTCATTTGACAGATCGTCCATTGGAGATCAGGGAGGAGTTCCAATTAGACATCACAATTACCTTACCAGATTAATGGGAAAGCGCCGACTGTTTGTAAATGACTTCAATTGAATATATATACAGTGAACTCTGACGTATGCGCCGGCCCAAGGGACCAGCAGAAAAAGGCGCATAAGTGAGAGAGACGTATAAGTGAACAAGCCTATTTAAAGGACTAAAACGCAACATAGGTTCTAATGAGAGAATGAATAAGAATGTTTCTATAGACACGGGGCATATTACTACGGTTTGGCAATTACTGTAACGTAACTAAAATGATAAAGAGAAAACAAAAACTATAGCATACCAAATTACAAACTGTCCCCATTAAAATGATCCATAATAGATAATTGTCCCTCTCCGAGTTCTAATCATTAGCCTTTATTGCTCACGGAATTCATTTTTGCCGCATGGACTAAAGAGGAAAGTGAAGAAAAATTTCCCCCTTTTTTTTAAAGAAAATAAATAAATTTTTGTACATTTTACTGAAAATTCGGCCCATAAGTGAAATATTTATCTTTAGAGCGACGCATAAACGAATGATACTACCATTATTTTGCTATGGAATGTGCTGGGACCATTCGAAATCATTGTATAAGTGAAAAAGGCGCATAAATGAGGCGGCGTATTAGTGAGAGTTCACTGTACTATCTTTATACTCCGCGCTATGCCGTACCTTGTTAAATATTTTAAAAATTACGAAAATTTTGCCAGAAAAACAGCTATTTACGCGTGCGTTTAACAAACTGAAAATATTTTCTGTAGTGAAGTGCTTAGTGTCATTCAAAATTCAGACACCGCGCTGAAAATTACTTCTTCCGCTTGATCATAGCTTATTTCTCCATTGTCAAGAAACGTTTAAATCCACTACTATAACTGACTTGTACAGAAAAAAATAATAGTTAACAAAGGGGTTCCTCAGGTATTTTATCTTGGACAATGATTTTCTTTGACGTATGAATTAGCTTTTTAATTTGTGCAACTGGCTGGGACACTGGTGTCAAATATAAACCATTCAACTGTGGCATTAAATAAACACTCCATTGTTAATTTTCGACTTAAACATCATTATTTTTCCCTTTTCTTTCCAAATGCATAATTCTAATATGTGTTTTAAATAATAAGTATCAAATGCATGCACTCAAACATTTAATGATTTTAGTAACAGAACCGTTAGTCACTTTATACTAGTTCTTCTTGGCCCCTTTAATTTTAAATTGTATTGAACATGTTTCGCGTCTGCGGTTTTTAAAACTTGAAGCATTTCAGGAACTATAATGCACATTTGTCAAAAAAAAAAAAACGGGGAAATTATATTTCGTGGCATTTAAATCAAAAAGATCTGATTTAATTTAAAAATAAGATCTGATTTCACTTAAAAGCCTTTTTTTTTCCTTTTTAATGGGAAAAAACGTAGTTTTTAGCATCACCGAAAGCATTTACAATTTAGGAAAACCGGAAACATCTTTCGTCTCACTCTTCTTTATTCTAGACAAGGCCCTAGTATCTTCCCTCTCTCAGTTTATTGGCGATGGTATCCTCAGCACTGCATTCCTGATTGGAGCTGCTCTGGAGACTCTGCTTCAACATCCCGAAGAGCAGGAAAAGATCTATCGAGAAGCCATGGAGGTGATAGGGGAGGACAGGCTCCCGACCATTGAGGACAAGAGCCGCATGCCCTATACCAACGCAGTTCTGCAAGAAGTGGAGAGGATGGCTAACATTGTCCCCTTGTTCCCCAGTGTCACTTGCATTAGTGAGTTCGGATTTTAGTCAATACTTTTAATAAACATCGATTTATTCATGTAATGAAACTAGAGATGGAACGAAGCGGCATTTGGCCGAAGCGCCGAATACCGAAACTTCGGCCAACTAATGGCCGAAGCTTCGGCTGGCGCACATATTGAAGTTTTTGGATTAAATGCATAATAAATGCGTAGAGTTTTATACTTTTCTCCATATGTTTTAATATTCTTAATTCTTAGCGTTACACAATATTTTCAGCTTACTGTAGCATTCTTAAATTGATTTCATTAATTAAAGTTTATTTTTATTTTGGTTGTTTTTATTTTAATGTTCTTAGTATTACACAACATTTTCAGCTTACTGAGTCATTCTTAAATTAATTTCACTAATTAAAAGTTTTCTTGTTTTGTTTTGCTTTGTACTGCTAGTACAAAAAAGACGACATTACTATTTTTGTATTGCAAATTAGTAGTAGGAAACTCTACTTGGAACATGAAAAGCTCAGTCTGCGCAGTTCAGTTGATGTTTTATAATAAAACAACTGATATGATCATGTATTATACCATAGAACTACCCAATCTACTACTATTTACGTTGTGTTATATATTATAAATATCTTAATATTCTTAATGCAAAATGCTTCAGTTTTTGGTGAATTCGAAAAAATAGTATCATGCATTCTTTTTTACTTGTCTTTCATTTGGTATTTTTTTAAGAGGATTATTTAATAATGTCACAAGTTCAAAGAAACTTCATTCCAAGGTTGAGTTTTGTCAAAAAAAAAGGAGGGGGAGGTTCTTTCTTTACACCTATAAACAAAAATAAAGTAAAGTGCCATTGCATAAAAGAATGTCTAGACAAGGCGGAGGAAAGGATTTATTCCTTCAAGGGATATTTTGCAGGTACGTGTCCAGGCGCCAGGATTGTTTTGTATTTATTTATTTTTTATTTGTTTGCCTGTTTGTTTTCTGTTTTTTATGAATAAAGAGGATACAAAATGTAGTTTCGAAAATATCAACGTAAATAAGGCACAAATAAGCATAGATACTGCAGACACGTGTTTCGGCGTTACAAGGAACGCCTTTATCAATGCAAAAATGTTGAGCTTATGGATGCACAGACATCCGACAAAAGCAACGGAAAATTTTAAGCCAAATTGGCTTAAAAAATTTTATTGGTGTTCGGGTAATCCGATATGTTTGCTTTTTAAGCTGTTTGCTTCTGTTTCCGTTGCTTTTGTCGGATGTCTGTGCATCCATAAGCTCAACATTTTTGCATTGATAAAGGCGTTCCTTGTAACGCCGAAACACGTGTCTGCAGTATCTCTGCTTATTTGTGCCTTATTTACGTTGATATTTTCGAAACTACATCAACAGCACAAAGGTATTTGTAAACTTTAGGATACAATAGTTTTTTTTTTTTTTCTTTTTTTTGGAAAAGAAGTATCTTTACTCGAGGGGGAAATAAAAATAAGACTCAATGCAGTATATTTATATAGCTTTTATTTTAAAACTAAAGTTTTTTTGAACAAATATAACGAAATATAATATTTAAAAGAACATATTGTTAATAAATATTTTATTAATTATTGAATGCATTCTGGCTGCAAATGTTCAATATACACATATTTTTAATTGAATATAAATTTCTATTATGCTTTATCATGAGGAACAATTTTAAGTTAAAAA
>JAXGGA010020154.1:0-18764 GCA_038373865.1 Uloborus plumipes | reverse complement strand
GCCGTTCTAGAACAGTACTTTTAAATGCTTTAATTCGGTTTACATTTTTATAGTGCATAACTTGAAGAAAGCAATAATATATATTATAATTCGTTATTTAAATATTAATTATATTAGACTTATGTATATTGCTAAGCTTTTTTGATGTATAAATTTGTTAGCAAAACTTATCTATAGAAAATGTTATTCGTTAACACGTTGGGAGCGCATGAATACTTGGAAGGACGGCAAAGCGGGCGGCTGTCCTCTTGGGGGAGAACTTTAAATTTTCACAATTGAATATCTAAAAAACAATTTTTAAGTTTTTTTTCCTTTATCTACATTAAAAATGTAGTGGAATTGGCAAGTTAGACAACAAAATTTTTTTCAGCCCGATGGTGGTTACCATTGTTATAAAGGTCAGCATTGAACGTGTTAACCTGATTTAATTCAGTAATAATACTATATTTTATTGTGTGTCGCGTTTGATACATTTTTGTTAATTTTTTTACGATGAATAAATTAATAAACTAAGTAAAACTTACCTTTGTAGTCATTAGATATATTTGATCATGTATCTCGATAAAATAAGTAATTTAATAGAACTTATAAAAGATAACAGCAAAAACAAAACGTTAAGTTGCATACAAATGTCCTTTGTTTTGAATTTCATATCATGTCTGAAAAAATCATTAAAGCGAAGTTAGAAATCAACTTCTAAGGTTTTAAAAGCAACAATATAGTAAACCTGAAAAGGGCCACTGAACATACGTTTAAAGTGATCAATACACGAATCAGTAAAATAATAATGCATTAATTCAGAAAAATGTCTGAAGAGAATTCGAATAGGATTAGTTCGGGTAAGTGGGCCACTGGGGTAAGTGGGCCACCCCCCTTGAAACTGAAATGCGCATATGGTTTTTATACTTTTTTGTACTGATCATGTCAAATTACATCACAGTGATTGCTTTTGCATATATTTAGGTTTCATGGAACTTTCTTTTGGATCATATAATTTATGTGAAAAAAAAAATCCCCAAAAAAAAAAAAAATTGCGAGTTCAAGCAACATTTTTCAAAGGAGTATTTCAATGTTATTTTTTATTATTTTTTTATGTTCATTAAGTTTTCTTGTAGGGTTTAATCTAAAATACACATAGCAATACGAATTTTTATGCAAAGTATTATTAATAAGTGTTTAAGGAGAGGGGTCCCACTTACCCCGTGGTTTTTTTTTAAAATTAGGGTAAGAGGGCCCCCTCACTATAATGTAAGTGGGGGCCCCCTCATAATAATGATGATCTCAAAATGAAAAGTAGTTTTGATTAAGCAATTTCTACGGCGAAATGAAAGATAATTATGGGGACCTAGAAGAGATTGATGGTTCAGCTATAAAAACTGCAAAAGCTAGTAACTATGTAATTTGAAACTTGCATCAAAGAAAATCATCAAGTATTTTGAAGGTCTAATTTCAAAATATGGTACAAATGAAAAATAATTCTGCAAAATGTGATATAAAGAATAGAAATAACTACACTTTTTATTGGTTTGATATAGGTGATGATAGAATTATATCTGAGGATGAAATAATAATGTTTCTCCCTCAGAAAATTTCAAAAAGACGCTGCCATTAAGTGTTTAATTTTTTTTTTTTTCAACCTATATTTTTTTTTTCTATTTTACCAAAATTGATCTTAACCCTTAACTTCGCAATTTTTTTAATTTCTATGAAAACATTATATCAGTTAGTTCTCAAGTAATAATAAAGATGAAAAATATAAAAAAAAGCAGTTTTAAACTGAATTTCAGTCATTTTTTTGTTTGCGGCAAGGTATAAGTAACATCAAATTTCTTAAAAACGTTTTCCAATAGATAATTAAAAATTAATTTTAAATGAACGTAAAATGTTCAAATTTCTTACCTGGTAATTTATATCTTCAATAAACAAGAGGAAGCATAAAATATAATGTATTCTTTTTATAGTAAAGACACAGTTCTGAGGCATCAGATATTTTTATAATTATTGTGATTACTGATAAAATTGTGCTGTCAACTAGTGACAAAATTAGCATGTATTTCGTTTTTTTTATCAGATAACTGATTTGTATGTAATTAAAAAAAATGAGTCTTTTAAAATAAATCATATGTTGCAGAAATGCAACAGTGGGAAGTTAAAGGTTAATCGACTCCATTATGTTTATTCAACATTAATTTTTACGTAAAAGCAAAAAATGCACTGAACGGCTTTTAATGAATTGCACAGACATAATTGTTTTGTATTCCGCTTTATAATTTTCTGTCATACACATAAATGTGAGTAGATATCTCATTAATGGATAAATTTATAGAAAAATATTCCCTACTAAAATTTTCCATACTTTGTCAGGTAGGACCCACAAACATCTTTCAAAAATATACTCACTTTAAATATAAATAAATGGAGGGTGGCCCACTTACCCCTTCCTAGGGGTAAGTGGGCCCTCCACGCCATTTTGTAAAGAACAAGATAGATAAAAGTATTTAAAGCATTTTTTTAGGAAACAATGCTGAACTTGTGTTTATCAATAATGTCCAAGACAAAATAAGTCAAAACATTTAAGCTGTTTTGTTTTAAAACTTTTGTATAAGGCTTCAAAAACGAACTGTTCTAAAAAGGGGGCCCACTTACCCTAACGAACCCTATATATAATATCAACCCCCGGTGTAAACAGCCTAACGGCAACAGTACATACGGCTGTGTAATTAGTTAGTTAATCAAAAGCGCAAATAATAGCATCAATAAAAGTTACTTATCAAGAAAATATGGGGCATTGAAATGTGTCTGCATCGCATTCAGCCCTAATAGACTGAAGAATGCACATGGTTAGTATCCATAGCCGAATAGAGAAATAACGCAGCACATTCGCTTGCCGCTTTCTTTGAGCGAAGTTTCTACGCGCCCGGGGCCCAATCTCATGAAGTAATGCAATTTCTAGCAGAGATAATTCTGCAGCTATCCCTTCTTTCAGCGTTGTGCTTGCCGCAAGATTATTTCAAATGCATTTTCATTGAGAAATAAGATTTCCCTCTCCGGCGAAAATACAAGCAAACACCTGCTTTAAATCTTGAATAAATCAAATTCAAACACTTCGGGGGAATATTTTTGCTCAAATGGTTTGCAAATGTATGCGTAGATAAGAATATCCAGCTTGCACACACATATTCGAGTTTTACGTGCTTCAACCCATTTCTTATTTCTGGGAAACGTATTATAAAATATTAATATTTATGATAATGTATAAAAGATAGGGTACTACAGTGTACTCCTAAGCAAAAAAGAGCCTATCTCAGTTTTATCTATATTTTTTCTTGTTTAAGAAACTCTAATTGTTTCGCATCCAGTTAAAAACGCTACACTGAATTGCAAAATGTAAAAAGATAAAAAGCGGGGAAAGATAATAAAATTCGACGTATCTTAAGAAATATCATAATAGACAGAGAAAATAGATACTTCTCAATATCCCATGCGATTAAACGTCTCTAGGCATCAAAAATATGCAATGCATTTCGTATCGGAGACGTCAAAAACTCTGTAACAGCACTATAAAGAAATGACTTGTCCAGGCGCCATTGTATGCTAAGGGATTAAATATATGCATGTGAGTGACTTTATAAGTATATTACAGTTCAGATGTATGAGTTCAGTTCTATGTTCCATCTCTCTTTCTTTCTTTTAATCTGTTTAGTACGTTTTAACTTTTCTCCCTAGTATTTGAGGTACGGTTATCTGATTAGTTTAACATTTTTTGATATCAAAATACTCCAAGCTCTAAATGAAAATTTCAGTTGTTGATCAACAGAACATGATCTCATGTCACGGGCTTGATGTCGAGAATAGGTAACTAATTAATCATAGTTTTCTTTTGTGTCACTCAGAAATTCGGATTTACTAGATTTTCTGATTTCGAGACACAGTCAGTATGAGAAAAAATAAAATGTGCGTATTTCTTATTTATTTTTTCTATTATTTATGAAAAAAATGCAAAAAAAGGGAAGACTAAACAATTATTAATTGCCATAAAAGTGATTTAAAAAATAATACGCATTAAAGTATAAACACTTACCTCACGACGTTTTCAAGTTAATACACAAAAAATACACGCAGAAGAATATTTTATGTTTTAAAACTATTGTAAATATTGGCAAATACCGATAATCCTTCATTTTTCGACTAATAGCATCATATCGTTGCTTTCTTTGGTCCCTGGTCGTTCGTTCAGAGTATAAACAACGAGCTTACAGTGCGTGATTTACGTTGTAAATGCAGTTTTATTATAGAATGGTATGTTGCTAATAGTAGTTAGTATGATAGAGAAAGTTAAATTGGTAGGTTTCCCAGCTAGAGAGTACTAGCGTTTGCCATTAAATTTTATAATAGAATGGTATGCTGCTAATAGTTGTTAGTAGGATAGAGAAGGTTAAATTGGTAGGTTTCCCAGCTAGAGAGTGCTAGCGTTTGCCATTAAATTTTATAATAGAATGGTGTGTTGCTAATAGTAGTTAGTAGGATAGAGAAGGTTAAATTGGTAGGTTTCCCAGCTAGAAAGTGCTAGCGTTTGCCATTAAATTTTATAATAGAATGGTGTGTTGCTAATAGTAGTTAGTAGGATAGAGAAGGTTAAATTGGTAGGTTTCCTAGCTAGAGAGTGCTAGTGTTTGCCATTAAATTTTATAATAGAATGGTATGTTGGTAATAGTAGTTAGTAGGATAGAGAAGGTTAAATTGGAAGGTTTCCCAGCTAGAGAGAGCTAGCGTTTGCCGTTAAATTTTATAATTAGTAGTTAGTAGGATAGAGAAGGTTAAATTGGTAGGTTTCCCAGCTAGAGAGTGCTAGTGTTTGCCATTAAATTTTATAATAGAATGGTATGTTGCTAATAGTAGTTAGTAGGATAGAGAAGGTTAAATTGGTAGGTTTCCCAGCTAAGAGAGTGCTAGCGTTTGCCATTAAACCCATTGAGACTAGAATTTGCTCGCATGCTAGTTGCAACACTGAACAACTGTTTCACAGAATATTACTTACACTGTATTTCAGATTCCAACCCCTTTGCAATCTGCAGATATTTCAATACTTTTGAACATTGGATCTTTTTTAATTTTAAGGCAGTTAAGAATGACTCTTATTATTATTATTATATATTTTTTACAAATTTTGTTTTTTGCTTTATCTTTTACTTTCTTGAGAACTGAATTTAAGTCTAATGATAAATAGCTAGTACTTTAATGCTGGTATGTTTAGTTCTCATATTTTGAATAGTTTTAAGTTAGTTTCATTTTTCTAATTGATTCGGAATCCGTTTTCTGATGAAAGTTAATCAATCAAAACAAAATTATTTACCTATTCTGCATTTGTTTCAGCTTTTTACGCTTGAAAAATGCAACGTTTTGATTTAAAAAAATGAATTTTCAAGTTTCATAACGAAAAAAAAAAAGAAAAAAATAGAACCATATTTCATTTCCTTATAGCCACGGTGTAATTGTCTAGGACACCGACGAAGAAATAACTTGAAAAATTTTTATGAAATTGAAATCATCTTCTGACGCACATTTCATTTGATATTGTATCCAATGTTATAGCTTAATGAACAAGGATGCATGCTCATTAGTTAAAAAATGTGAGAAATATTTAAATTCAAGCTCAGTTACGCACATACATTGAAAAATGAAGTTCAATCAGTAGGTTACATACCATAACTGCAGGGCGTGCGCTTTCCTTGTGCAGATTAACACAAATTTCACTTTCGAGCACGGTGCTCATTAACATATCTACTAATAAATCTATTATGGGCCGGTGGATGAGAAAAACATTTTGATGCTTATCTCTTTCGAACTTGACATTAGATATATCTGTAGAAAAATACATACTAGATTTAGCTGCCTCCAACAAATAAGATGGATTGGGGTTAAAGGAAAGACAATTTCGATGATTCAACTTTAGATCCTGATTTTCCTTTTGGATGAAATGAGAAATAAAAATTGAAGGGCTTGCTGCAAAAAGGAGGTAGCTCCATTTTCAATGTCTTCAAAATGTCTGCATTAAAGCTTATAGCAGAAAATCGCATTCTAGAAGTTTCTTTAAGTTTTATGAATCCTCTTGTATAACTGTACTGAGAAGTATACAAGAGGATTTTTTAAAATATTAGAACAAAAAAGGTGACCTTTAGTTTAAGTTCTAATAGACAGACATTTTGAAGACATTGAAAATGGAGCTACCTCCTTTTTGCAGCAAGCCCTTCAATTTGTGCTCGTTACTACTTTCCAAGAGTAATTTGGAATGATAAATTTGAATTTATGACTGTTTGTTTGAAAATCAATTCATGTTTCTCTTTTCTCCCCAGTGTTTTTTTTTTTTTTTTTTTTTTCACTTAGTGAATAGCTCGTATAAGGAAACATCCAACCGACAAAAAAACTTCACAGAAAAAAGAAGTGAAAGAAGCATTCGAATTTTTTCAGTTAATTTAGTCTAATTTTAGTAATGAAAGTATACAGTTTTTGCAGCGGAAGTGGCCTAAGGTGATTATGTTAAGTCAAAACTAGACTTAAGGTATAAAATAACAACAAATAAATAAATTAAAGAAAAGCCAAGTGTTACATTATGCAATCAAAATACCATGAAATCTCCAAAAAACTACCACCTCTAAAATTATCAACAAGAAATTTGTCGTTTAATATCGTTTAATGGTTCGCAAAAAATACTCTAGCCAAAATTAATAATAAAATATCATGAACACCAAGAATTTCAAATATATGAGATTCAACTTTAATGATATTCACTTTCACATTTTTATTGAACACAGGCCTCAATTCAATGACTAACTAAACATATGGTAAAATACTACTGATACGAGGTTGGTCAATATCGGATGAGATGTAACATAATATTTTAAATCTGATTCCAGTGTATTTAAGTATATTGACACTATTAGAACAACGAGCCAACAAGATTGAACTCTACTCAGAAATTTCTTAGTTTGAGAAATTGTTAACTTGTATTACCTTTATAAAGCATAAAAAAAGGAACGTATTTTATGATCACTTTCAACTTATATAGTTATAGGTAAAAGCAACTTAAAAACCGTTAAAAGCATCTAACGTAACAATACAAAAAATTAAAATACACTGTTTGTTTTATTAGCATACAATTTTGTCATTTTACTGTAATATTTACGCAATATGTGTCTGCAAAAAAAGTTAATAGATAAAACGCTACTGAAGGCAAACGAGCGCTAAAAAACAATATTCAATGATTGATCGAACAAGGCAATTTTGAAGATCTTTAAGGATACTTTGGAAACATTGTATCTACCATTGTAAAACAGCAGTCGAAAACTTTGTAGTACTATGAAATGAGTAAAAATAGACAACGTTTAAAGTAGAAATAAATACGAATAAAATAGTTTAAAAACTCAGCAAACAGCTGTTTCGGGGCTATAAACTGCAAGCCCCATCATCAGTGCATAAAAATAAAAATAAAAAGACAGGTTCACATGCCAAAGACTGACAAGTGAACTAACTTGACAAGTAACTTTTTAAACTCTTTTATTCGTATTTATTTGAACTTTTTAAACGTTGTCTATTTTCACTCATTGTATCTGCCAACTAGAGGTTTTTTGAAAAAAATTCAGAGCCCTAAGACAAAGTCTTTGTTCTGGTGAAGGGTGTATAAGTTTGAACATTTGGTAAAAAAACTGCGAAATTTAATTTACTTTTATTCTTCTAAAAATCCGGCGCTTTTAGTGGCATTGAGGAAATTTTGCATCTACTCAGCAAAGTGCTTTGAAATAATATTTTCGGCAGTGGAACCTGGGTTTCTGTTGTGGAAAGGGTATCTAATGCTTCAGAAAACTACAAGAAGTTCAATTTTTGTAACTCAGCTCGATTGTAAACTCAAACTAACTCATTTTAAGTAAATATTTTTTTTTAATCCATTAATACCTAGCGTCCCTTTTTAGGGACGGTGCAAAAAAGGGTCTGAATTTCCCCCAAATGAACATTTCAGCAATATATAGTGTTCAATTTGCACCTTGGTATTGTTTCAATTCGTTATTAACAGATTGCAGCACATAACCATTGTAATGTGTTCTGTAGCAGTTTTAATATGATCTTTATCAAAAATGACATCGTTCACAATCTCAAGAAAAACAGCTAAGTTTTTAAAGTTATTCCCAGTTTTTCAGTTTATGTTAATTGCTGATTTTATTTTTTTCTTATAAAATGTCTTTTTAAATATTATATCGTAGGCAGAAAAAATTTTAGTAAAAAAAGTATGAACCCTCTAGGGTCTATCATAACTTTTAAGGGACGATTTTTCTTTCCTTAACAAAAAAAATAATTTTTAGGTATCTATATTTTTTAACTATTTTTCCTGTCCATTAAACACTGTTTGTTACCAGTACACACAATATCTTTGGGGAAAAAATGCCAGGCATTAATGGGTTAAGAAGATATTAAATTTTGTAGCAATAAAGTATTTTAGTATAAAAATGTGTAACACAAGTATAACGTGCAACATTAAAAAATGTACCAAGCTAAAAATTCAAATGATTATCATTGCTACCCATTTACCCATTTTAGTAAGTAGTTTTCAGCTGTGCATGATGTAACGCCATTTAACCACTCCTTATTTCACGAGTACGTACCGACAGAAGCTTTTTCAACTCTTGTTTAAACTGAAATGAGTATCGCTATTTATGGAAGTGTAGAATTAAAAACTCTCTCTCTAATGTTTTAAAATCTTCTTGAAAGTAAAATGAGAGGATTTTCTTGAAGTAATCGAGAGTAATAACGCGATTTGGGAGTTTTTTGAGACTAAAAATGAAGTTATTGTTTTGAGAGTCGCAAATACAGGGTGTTCCCCTTTAACCGTTCTTCCTAAATGCATACTTCCAATTTAGTGCCAGAATTTTTGGTCAAAAATACTTGAAGGGACTAGTGGATGAAGGTGATATGTGATAATTTTGGAAAAACACACTTTTTACCATGGATGAAGGTGAAAAGGTAATACATTTTTTTTTGAAAGCTTTTTCTAGAAATGTAAAAATTTGTCACATATTACCTTTATTCACTTGCCCTTTCAATTGTGTTTGTGAGTTATCACAATTGAATACACACTAGTTTGAATTTGCGTAAATCGGCGAAATACAAATGTCACATATCCACCTTGATCCACTTGCCCCTTCAATTTATCAAACAGACTTTCAAATTTCCATGTGTATTCTTCAATCTGATTGAATAAACAAGTGGTACCAAAGACAACATGTTTCTATCATGGAATAGTATTGCTTTTAAACTAGTTTCGAAAGACTGAATACCAAATCTCATTTGTTAGATGCTCAAATACGAACAAAACCGTTATAGAATAGTAACAGGAGACCTGACTATCTACTTCCATATTTCTTGTCTTTTTGTCAAGAATTTAGATGAAATTATAAGTATCTTTGTGCACAAATATAATAGCATAAATACAACGTTGAAAAGCACAAATGCGCAGGAACACTGCAGACACGTGTTTCGACATTACAAGGAATGCCTTTTTCATTGCAAAAAAAAATGTAAACTTATGGATGCACAGCCATCCGACAAAGTATCTTTTGTCAGACGTATAATAGATTATTTGAAATCTATTCCTTCGCATTTGGGATTTTCAACGTTGGATTTATGCAAAGAATTTGTAAATTAAATATTAATGATGAAATATGAATATATTCCTCATTAAAATAAATATAAAATATTTCTCTACCTTACGAATCACTTTTTTCTTTTTTATTATTTAATTCATATGATGATATATATACTAGATCCTAGAGTCTTGCGAGCTCTTATTTAAAATAAATTCTAAGTTTTCTTACTTATTTTCACACAATGAATGTCCTTGAAACAGTATTTAAAGAAACGAAGCGTAAACAAGTACAAACGGTTTAATTGTTACTAAAAGTCAAACATTAAAAAAAAAAAATATATTTAAAAATGGGTTATTTGTAACATGTAAATGCATATTAATTCTGAAATATACGTGTTACATAATTTTTTTTTCTTTTATTTATTGAATTAAAAAGGTTCTAATCATACTTTGTCACTTCTTTGCATTTGCCAGCTTGTGTAATTATATGTTAGAAATGGCTCGAAGCTTTCTGTTAATTTTCAGTACAACCAATCAGGACAGTTTAGTTTATTTTTTACGGCCTTATTCGCATTTTATTAGTGATAATGTTTCTACTGGCATAAACTTTGCATAGTACTCAACAGTAAAACGGTCTTCAATAAGCTGACTCTTTTTTCATTGAAAAATCAGCTCCTTGTAACTGTAAAATACGTCTCTATTGCTTTCCTACTTCCTTGTGCATTAATGCGTTGTTTAATATTTTATTTTTCAAAAGCATTTATTTAATTATAAAGCAGTGAGTAACCGCCCCTAAACAAGGGCTAAGGCAGAAACATGCAATACACCGCCAACTCGCTTATTTCGATCCATGGACTGCAGTTTCCGGCTTATTATGCCCTCATCAGCATGGAATACCAGTTTTTGTCGGCTCTCTTTGTTATAAAAGATGATTTTTGCCTCCAAATCGTTTACTTTCGTATTCATGCTGATGAGGGAATAATAAGAATGAAACTGCAGTCCATGGATCGAAATAAACGAGTTGCTGGTGTATTGCATATTTATTTAATTATTGGTAGAGAAACTTTTTATATGAATGCAGTTTCAAAATAATACACTATGATTAGTACTTAATTAAACGTGTCATTAACTTGTTTTTTCATTCGTTTTCGCTCATTAATGAACACGTGTTTGTTTGGGATCAATTGTTCTTTCCAATTCTTTTTTCTCTTTGCAGGAAATATTTTGGATCCCCCTATAGATCGTCAAGAAAAATGACGAAAGCGGAATTCCAGCTCTGCTTTTCTCCAGTCCAAGTTTGCGGTGTAAATACCATCACTACCGTTGATATCTGCTCGTTCAACAACAGCACACATTCATGTAAGCTGCCTGGCATGTCGACTCGAAATCTAAAACAAAAAGCAAACAAGTTTATTGTATTTTTCAGTTCATTTTGTATCACGTTTGCATGCTCCGTTTGTGTATCTTTGATGTAGATATTGAATATTGTAAACAACATCAAAAATCACTAGTGTAAACAAAAATGTATATATTTAGAAAAAATGAGATGGATGAAAAATAACGGGAAATCTATTTGTGGGTTTACGTGCCTACTCAATGTGATATTTTAATCGTGCACCTACTTAAGATCTTAAAAGACGAGGATAGAGTTGTGTTGCTTTTACTGAATCCTCCTGTATGTATAAACCAGTAGCTTGATCTCTAAATATTTTGTATATTTTGTCTTGTATAACTGTATTGTCGTTGCGGAACGAAAAAAGAAATGAATAAAAAATTAGATGTGAAAAGTCTCTCATTTTATGAGTTCATGCAAACCATTCCACCATCACACGTTCAAACACTACACTGGCGTCATTTTTTACAGTCAATTAATCCAAATTTTGCTGCAAGCCATTTTTACACATTTTCTGTGGCTTGTTCAAAGATTTAGTAATCAATAAAATTAAAAAAAAAACCCTACAGTGCTCTACTCATGAGCTAATTCATTTTCAAAAATATAATAGCATTTAAGATAGTAAAAGTTGTATGTCTTCTAGTTTCTCCGACCATTTTTTCCTTCGGAGACAGGGCTTCTTACTTATGACAGCAGTATTGAAGTCAGTATTAAAAGTAATGCACCAAAAGCTTATCGCTAAAAGACAGGGTGAGGTGGAGAAAAGTATTAAAAGTAAAACAAATAGAAAATAAATTAAAAAGAGTCACATACATTCTGAAACTAGAGACCCTTAGTTTTAAATTCCAAGTAAAAATGTACAGACTATGTCCCTAACTTTCTATAAAAATTGTGACATGTTCTTATAATTTATAAAACCTTGTATCGTGGGGGGTGGGGGGAGGGGGTTTAATGATTTCGTCGGCACCATGCTAAAATCACGAATGTGAAAAATCGTGTTTTTCAAGTTCGATGGTTTCCCGTAGTACTAAAAAAGGGCTACCTACTGGCAAAATGATGAATCTGTTAGATAGTCGTAAGCCAATGTCATTTTTACGAATTCACAGCTTTGCCCGATTAAGTTTTGCTATACTTACGAATATGATATTTAACAGTTTACACAGTTGAATAAAAAAAATATATTTTTAAGGATTTATTGCCTAATCTTGTGTTCAATAAAAGTTTTTCTTAGTAAAACAAAACGTTTTTTAATCTTTTCATCCGTTATTATTAATTTTTATTGCAATTTTGTATCCTAGATGTAAAGTATCGAAAATGAATGCTATGAAACTTCATTGCAAACTATCGAATATTCTCTAAAATTTCATACTCGATACTTTACCTACAATTCAGTGACTTTATACCAAAAATGTCCATTTTGGTAAAGTAGCAAATACTTTTAAACAATTATTATTGATAATTTTACAAATAAGTAAAATTAAAATGATTCCTTCGAACAATAGTTTTACCCTTAAAGATATCTATAAAAATTTAAAACTTTAAAATAACCAAACGCGACAGGTGGGAAAAAAATTATATTCAATGTTTTGGCTCTTCTGAAAAGTGTCAATTTTCACATTCGTAATTTTAGCAAGATGCCGACGATTTTTATGCATGTTGTTATCTGTATAAATGTCATTTTATTATCGAATGAATCAGTAGGAATGCTTATAATCTGGTACTTAATCTGAACGGAGCAAAAATCAAGTAAGGTTAGTTGGAGAAAGTCTTAAAAAACATTTCAATTTGTTACCTTACCTTCCGTAACTATTTTAAGAATTGGGGTATACAATTTTATTCGTTGTATCCGATATCATATTTTCTGAGATAAACAGTTTACGAAAGATTTGAATGAGAACTGATTTTTTTTCCATCAAAATGAAGATGGAGTAAATCGGGAGACAATCGATTTGGAGGCTTTAAAAGTTCCAGTAAAGATACTCAACATGCGGCCCAGAGTCCAAATTCCGAATCTAAAATATATTAATGGAAAAAAAAATCTTAAAAAAAGTTCAACTATGCACTTAATTTACATAAAATACACACAAACGTAAATTTTTATTCAGAATATGATGAATGTTCTTTTAATAACTTAGGACATACTTAGTTGTTTCTAATTACCACAGGTTTTAACTCTTACGGGGCTGCTGTAATTTGCACCACAACATTGAGGAGAAAGAAAACTTTAAAACCAGACATCTTTAGTGATATTGAACAATACAAATAAAACTAGTTGAATCGTTTGTAAATTTGCTGTAAAAGAAAAAACAAGATTACTAAACCCCGCCAAATTAAAATGTGACAACACGCGGAAATCACTGAATATCCTTCCTGTGTTTCCTATTGGCCCCTCTCCCACAGTTATAGACATAACCACAAGTGTAGTATGCAGTTGTTTTACATTTTCCACATTTTTCCAAATGTCCCAACAAATCAGTAATGACCTCAATAATGACTTGCACTCGCTGTCATATTGTCACACCCGCTACACGTACAAAGCATTGCTTTTAACATACAATAATATTTGAAACAGTTGATATTTTATTTTATTATACACTAGTTGACCCGGCGAACTCTGTTCCGCCTTAAAGGCAATAAATAAGAAAATTTTTGAATTTATTATGTTTTTTATTATTAGAAAATACAAAAATATTAAGTACCTACATTAATCATTCATTATTGTTTCTGTATTTTAGTACATAGGTTGCTCTTCACTAAAGTACCTTGTGATGCGCAACATTTTTGTTTTATTATCAGGGACAAAAAGAAACAACGCAGATGGTCTTCCGACCCGTAAACATGCCATATATAATTGACCATGGGAAAAACAATGATGTTCTAGATTCAAACCACAAACTTTTAAGGATTGGCCTTGTGATTTGCTAAAGGTCATGACAAATGCAAGACGGATTGGAAATTGAAGTCTTTTAAATTCAAACGGCATATCGGTTGGGATCATCGGGATCCTAGGAATGAGCAATCGTTTCTGACAGCTTATCACATATAAATTTCAAGGGAAGTAACGCGTTTGTTTATAATTTACTTCACAAAAAAGTCAAATAACACACTCAACGCACCGCTAACTTACAACCTGTTTGCTGCGCACCGGAAGCTGCCAGAACGTGTGCTTTATGTCGCTCAGCCATGGAGGTGTCAAAAAAGGCTTAGTAAAAAGGCTTAGTCAATATGACAGTTTGGGGCCTCAACGGCGCAGTGGGTCTGCCCGTCAGTTTGTAATCTCAAGAGGCGTGGGTTCGATTCCCGCCTTTGCCCTAGGTGTAATTTCCTTCTCTGTGCTGTAAATTCTTTCCTTCAATAAAATCTGTATCGTACTATCTGTGGAGGCAAGGCGCATAGTACGCAGTCCTCGTGTGTCGAAGTTTATTGACTTCTAGAATAGAATAGAATAAGACAGTTTTTCTATTTATGTAACTGACACATATAAATTATAGCCTATGTCCGTCTCCTGGGTCTAAGCTACCTACCCACCAATTTTTAGCCATATCGGTACAGCCGTTCTTGAGTTATAAATAGTGTAACTAACACGACTTTCTTTTATATATATAGAAGATAGAATAGTAGTGAGAAGAACAACCTCTTTAACTGCAGTGCAGGAGCCATCCCATCAAGCGCTTTCTGCCTCTCAGCCTCAGAGGCATTAAAAACTCTTAAGTGACAATCGTTTCTGACAGCTTATCACATATAATTTTTAAGGAAATAACGCGTTTGTTTATAATTTACTTTACAAAAAAGTCAAATAACACTCAACGCACTGCTAACTTACAACCTGTTTGCTGCTCACCGGAAGCTGCCAGAACGTGTGCTTTATGTCGCTCAGCCATGGAGGTGTCAAAAAAGGCTTAGTCAATAAGACAGTTTTTCTATTTATGTAACTGACACACATAAATAATAAGCCTATGTCCGTCTCCTGGCTCTAAGCTACCTACCCACCAATTTTTAGCCATATCGGTACAGCCGTTCTTGAGTTATAAGTAGTGTAACTAACACGACTTTCTTTTATATATATATAGACTAGCTGACCCGGCGAACTCTGTTCCGCCTTAAAGGCAGTAAATAAGTTTTTTATTATTAGAAATACAAAAAAAAAAAAAATAAGTACTGACATTAATCGTTCATTATTGTTTCTGTATTTTAGTACATAGGTTGCTCTTCACTAAAGTACCTTCTGATGCACAACATTTTTTGTTTTATTATCAGGCGCAAAAAGAAACAACGCAGATGGTCTTCCGACCCGTAATCATGCCACATATAATTGACTATGGGAAAAACAGTGATGTTCTAGATTCAAACCACAAGCTTTTAAGGATTGGCCTTGTGATTTGTTAAAGGTCATGACAAATGCAAGACGGATCGGAAATTGAAGTCTTTTAAATTCAAACGGCATATCGGTTGGGATCATCGGGATCCTAGGAATGAGCAATCGTTTCTGACAGCTTATCACATATAAATTTCAAGGGAAGTAACGCGTTTGTTTATAATTTACTTCACAAAAAAGTCAAATAACACACTCAACGCACCGCTAACTTACAACCTGTTTGCTGCGCACCGGAAGCTGCCAGAACGTGTGCTTTATGTCGTTCAGCCATGGAGGTGTCAAAAAAGGCTTAGTAAAAAGGCTTAGTCAATAAGACAGTTTTTCTATTTATGTAACTGACACACATAAATTATAGCCTATGTCCGTCTCCTGGCTCTAAGCTACCTACCCACCAATTTTTAGCTATATCGGTACAGCCGTTCTTGAGTTATAAGTAGTGTAACTAACACGACTTTCTTTTATATATATAGATTTCACGAAAAAGTCTATTCTATTCTATTCTATTCTAGAAGTCAATAAACTTCGACACACATGAGGACTGCGTACTATGCGCCTTGCCTCCACAGATAGTACAATACAGATTTTATTGAAGGAAAGAACTTACAGCACAGAGAAGGAAGTTACACCTAGGGCAAAGGCGGGAATCGAACCCGCGCCTCTTGAGATTAGAAACTGACGGACAGACCCACTGCGCCGTCGAGGCCCCTCACGAAAAAGTCGAATAACACTAAACGCACCGCTAACTTACAATCTGTTTACTGCATTCCGGAACCTTCCAGAACGTGTGCTTTATGTCGTTCAGCCATGGAGGTGTCAAAAAAGGCTTAGTGAAAGGGCTTAGTCAATAAGACAGTTTTTCTATTTATGTAACTGACACACATAACTTATAGCCTATGTCCGTCTCCTGGCTCTAAGCTACCTACCCACCAATTTTTAGCTATATCGATACAGCCGTTCTTGAGTTATAAGTAGTGTAACTAACACGACTTTCTTTTATATATATAGATAGTGGTTCCTTTTATTCTAATGCATCATAATTAAGAGCAAAAGTTTAAAATTCATGGAATCAATCGCAAGAATATGCATACAAAGTCACAACTGTGCAAATAGATTCAAAAACAAGTCAGCTCTGTAGATGTAAAGCAAGAATAGTAAACACCAAAATCTATTAGATATTGTCTTCCAAAACGTTATGAAATATGAAACAATTTCTATCAGAACAGGGTGTTGTTAAAGTAATTTTTAGTTCTGTAATTTAACCCTTTTGGACTAGATCGCTTAAAATCACACTTGGATATAAAGTGATACTGTCAGATCACACATATATATACACTCGAATCATCTTTATAATCGTGTAAAATATACTACGAATTTTGAGTTTATAACTTGTCCGCAACTGTTCCAAAAATGCAATATATCGCTCACTAGTGGCAAACCTCAAAAATTTCCAAACACGCAATGAGTATAGATTTAAGATTTGGAGTTTTGCGGCTCTTCTCATAAGGCTAGTATATTCTCATAAAGCTAGTTCACATAGTTTTTACTTATCGGCATATAAACGGTACCATTGTTGCGCATTATTGAAGTTTGGCAATTTAGAAGAAACATTTCACTTAAAAGAAACATTTTCAAGCTTTGCACGATGTATTCAGACTAAAAACGCAAAATAGTAAGCGCAGCATCATGAATGTTTTGCGTATACTTTAAAAGTTAAAGATAAATCAGTTAAATTTTGTTCAACTTGATATTTTAAAATATTGTATTTTAAGATGAACTAGTATTTTTACAGCCACGATAGCAAATGGCCAACATTAACTGCAAGTCAAAACAAACTGGCAGCAGACAGCAGGAGAAATAGTACAATCCCATGAAACGGACTATTCAACGACTAATATCGCGTGTTATACTGAATATCGCGAAAAAAAAAAAAAAACCCTGGCATAAGAAACGCTTGAGCTTGATTGCAATTTAAAGAATAATCATTCGTTATTTCCCTATCTAACCTTTCAATGATAAATACGCTTCAAAAATATACAGGAAAAAAGCAGCAGACATTTCAAAAGTAATTGCCAAAATACTTAAAAAAAAAAAAAAAAAAAAACTAAATAAAACTTATTATATTAATAAACACTACTTTTACGGACGAAAAAAGCAAAGTATTAATGTAAAAGAAATTATTTTCACGAGTCCATTGTAACCCTTGAAAATTTAGTCCTCGCTATTTTTTTTCTTAGATGCGAATTTTTCTCTTTTCGGTACTGTTCATGTAAAACTCTATACAAAATTTTCAGCTACAGAAATCAAAGATATCTTTCTTTTCGCTAAAATTACGCCCCCAAAAGTGCTATTACTGTATGTAGTACCTGATACACGTTTTTCCCCCATTGATAATTTAGTTTTAAAGAACTTCATTCGTCAGAAGTGTTTAGAAGCACCCCACCCCCCTTCATTAAAGCCTTCTGAGAATGATTTTTCAAGAAATGGCAGTGTATAGCAGGACTCGCTATCTACCAATCCCAACACGAATAAAAGGAGCAAATTACTGCCGCGGCATAGTGAAAGCAATGAGCATTTTGCATTACCCAATAAAACTGCATGATACCAAGAAATTGTTTGTTAAAAATAATTAATTCAAAACTGTAACACCATTTGACGTGTACTGTATATGACGTACAATAGTTTCTCAAGTTGTAAATATTTGGTATTAAAAGCAAATTCTGCGTAACTTCTCACCTTATCTCAAAACCATATTTCCTTAATTAATAAAAATTTATTCACAAGGGAAATGAGTTATATGGATTCTTTCGAAATTCCAAGCATCTGAGCCAATGAAAGAATTTTCTTTGTTCCAAAAATAAATTATCAATTCGAATATGTGAAGAATTAGAAACTGGTTCACCGGAGAAATTTTTATTAATTGCTGCCCTTGTATTTTTTGAAAGCTTGAATTATTTACCGTCTTTCTAAAAATGTTTCGCAACATCTTTTATTCCATTCTTAAATACCACACTCTGATTGAATGAATGCATGCTAAACTTAACGTAAAAAATAAGATTGTATGCGTGAACATTTACCAACGAGTTCGGAAACGTAGCGAGATTTAGAAAACTTCTTTTCCCTGTAAAATATTACTTGGAATTTGAAATACATTTATCAACACAAGAAAAATGAAAAAAAAAAAAAAAAACCATTATTTCAACACCGCCCTTATAAAACGAGAAAAATCAATGGCGAATCAAAATACAACTCGTTTTCTCAATTTCCCTCCGAAACATCGTAGTTTTTCCAGTAAATAAGACAATTTCTAAAAGAGAGTGGAATTTAAGGAGCATTAAATACCCAATTATTATTTTAATACATTT
>JAXGGA010020153.1:0-18766 GCA_038373865.1 Uloborus plumipes | reverse complement strand
GTTATAAGGGTTTTATTCAGTTACTTCTGCACACTTTTACTTTCCCCTCTCTCTCTCTCTCTCTTTTTTGAATTCGCAACTGTTGCGTTTTGCATTTATTTTTGAACTTAAATAAGTTTTGGTGCAATGAGATACTGTACTCCTTTTACGGTGCATGGTTGAGTTTCCTATTGTAAGTGTCCTTGAAGAACCTTTATTTAGTTACTTATGTACTGCTTTCTTCTCCGTTTTTTTTCTGACTTCTGCAACCGGGACTTTTTGTATTCATAAATGTACTGAAATAGGTTTTGTTGCAATAAAGTATTTTACTCATTGTACAGATCATGGCTGAATATCTTCTTGTAAATGTCGTTAGAGGAATTCTATTTAGTTACTTTTGTACTTTCTTCTTTTTTTAACTCTAAAATACGCAAAATGTTGCTTTCTTATTTTTTTTTTTTTTTTGAACTTAAATATGTGTTATGGAAATAAGAGATTGTACTCCTTCTACAGCGCTTGGTTGAATTTCCTCTTTTACGTGTCGGTAAAGGGTTTTTATTCAGTTTCGCAAACACTTTCTTCCTTCTTTTTTGTAATTTGAAACTGTTGCTTTTTGTATTAATTTTGAACTTATTAAGATTTTGCTGCAATGAGATATTGTATTCCGTACACAGGGCATAGTCGAGTTTGTTCTTGTAAATGCCATTTGAAAAGTTTTATTCAATTACCAATCTATTTCCCCCCTTCTTTTCTTTTTTTTTTTTTCATTTTGAAATTAGCAACTGTTGCTTTTCGTATTCGTTTTCAAACGTAAGAAAGATAAGTAAGTTTTGCAATTACCTTTTTTATATTTCAGTTTTGTTCTTGATTACAAGCTCCATTAAATTGACTGATTAGGACATACAGTAACGGTTATGTCTTATTCAAGCATTTAAATGCCAAATTTAATGTT
The DNA here is from genome assembly GCA_038373865.1 of Uloborus plumipes. Taxonomy (NCBI): domain Eukaryota; kingdom Metazoa; phylum Arthropoda; class Arachnida; order Araneae; family Uloboridae; genus Uloborus; species Uloborus plumipes. The sequence goes on along the minus strand of JAXGGA010020153.1, from coordinate 17,835 downwards.
AAATAGACTCACTTTGAAAGTTCGAGCTTTTCATTGAGTTTACTTTTATTTCTAGCAGTAAATAAAATCAACACGCATTGTATTTATCCTCCCTGATTAGTTATGATGAAATATTTAAATAACTAATTACTGGTTTAACGTATCTTACAATCACTGGAACTAGAAAGGTTACACCGATTTAAAAAAGGAAAGGTAAACATCCGATTGAAGCATTCATATCAAATGTAGATCACCCACCAAAGAATTAAAAATAATAATAATGAAAAAAAAATGTCCAAAAACCTTCATACATAGGGATCAAATGTTTGAAGCTTTATTAAATGCTACAACGATTGTGCTACTTAAATAATACAACTAACTTTTTCAACAAATACAGCAAAGTGGAAAATAGTTACTCCAAACAATGAAAACTCTCCCCCACTGCCCTTTTTTTTTGCATTGTAAAGGCTATTTGCTATATTTGCGAAGAATAGCATTAATTTTTTACTTGCATTTTTTGAAGCATTAATGCCAGTTAATGAGAAAACTTCGGTGACATATCTTTCATTTTAAAAAGAAAACAAAAACGACATCAAAAAGTACTGAAAAAGTTAAAATATCTTTTCATAAGTACAATCAGATAAGATCTTTTGTTTTCAAAAACAAAAAGACAGAAGACGGTTAAAAATTGAAACATAAGTAACAAACAATGAAACCACGACTTTGTGTAATAAATAAGAAGGAAGAAAATCCTAATAAGCATCAATTGAAAGAGCAAAGCAAACCGTCTTTTTTGGCAGGTAAATATTTTTGCCCTTGTCAACCTGTTCATGAAGCTTAGAATCTTAAAGATTACTATTAATTTAGAAGCATTAAAAATCATGATTTTTTTTTACGTTTTTTTTAAACGTTTTTTTTTTTTATGAGGGTTGAGTCAAACGTAGCCGTGAGTCTTGTTGACGGCTTGTGCAAATTCATTCATTTTCTTCTGAATGCAAGTCTACGGATAATAGCAAAACTCCTACTCTTTATAGAACAGCACTTATAGTTGGGCAGTGAAAAATGTGGCTTGGAAGTGTCAGCAGCGTTTCTGAACAGTTATCTCAATTTCCATGGACTCTTCTGCCTCCCGTGTGGAGCTTCCTGGCCCTGTGATGATTGGTTCTTAAGTTTTGATTGATACAAAATGCATAACAAGTTTAGATATGAAGTCCATTCACGGAAAAGCTAGAGTGAAAGTAAAAAAACGAGTTGCCATAAGTTTTGCCGCTTTGCTACTTTTGGTGATTTCCTCTGAAAGGGAAAAAAAGTTAACTAATAGGATTCGCATTCACCGTCTGTTTGGCGTCAATTTATTCTTGTCCAAGCCAAACACGTGTTTGACGAATCCATTCTTTGTTTACATCTAGTCTATTCCGCGAACTAACTGTAGAGAAGACCGGAACCGATGCTTATAAGGTTAAGTTGATACAAGGGCCTTAATTTTCAAATGCCTATGTGTCCAGAACTGTGAACTGTTTGAAGAAGAAATCGAGTTATATATATTTATTTGACTTAGGTACGCGGGAGAATTAGCCTTTTCTTGTTTGACAGTTACCAGCAAAAAATTGTTTTTGTGCACAAAACTAAATTTTTATGGCTGACTCTCAACTGTCATATTTGGCGTTTAAATACTAATATCAAATCGAACAATCTTTTTCTTGAATGGAAGCCGTGATTTTACCTAATAGAAGTTGCTCAGATTCGAAGTTTGATTACATTATTTTCTTCATTTTTGTGTAAACGACAAGTTGATATTGTTTCGCAATCAATTTTAAGTGTGTTTCTATTTTACAGAAATGCTTCAAAACAAAATAATAAAACTCAAACAAATTAAAGTCTTCCTGAAATGTTTAGAAGGACGTGTTTGTGTGTGTGGGGGGGGGTATATATGAACTAATATTTGTATTAACTGCAAAGTAAATTTACGTTTATCATCTGACTCGACTTCAGCTTCAAATATTTTATAAGTCCTAAAAAAAAATCTTGCAAACTTCGTTTCGTTGCTTATTACGTCAGCATAATAGTTTATTCACTTAGGCATCATCTCGAGCCAAGTTGGATATAAATGTTTAAAAAATACGTTAAAAAGCGTGTTGAAATCATTTGTTGATTGGAGGATAGTCCTAGTACTGCATTACATTTTATTTTGGTGTTTAAAATTAATAATAATTTTTAAAAATCATGTAAAATATATATCAATTGTACCCGGTACCCCTCTACTGGTATAAAAACGGCAGAAACCTGTTTTTTTTTAACTTTATTTTTGAGAAATGCTATTGACAAACACGGGAAACGGACACTGGAATTGTTTTTTTTTTAACAATTCTCTGTAAGATTTTACCGCGTTCTTTCGTTTTTGCTCAAGTTTAAAAAGTATGAGGGATAGCCGACGGTTGGCCCACACAAACACTCCAGAGTCCCTCGTACCACCACTATACGTGGTTTAGCCTGTTCTATGGAGTCCTAAAAAGGGCTTTATTATTGATCTACAGGATGAGCCGAGCACCACGTGGTCCAATACTCGCAGGGCCCTGCTCCACATTAACGTGAAGCAGAAAAATAAAGCACAAACGTAAAATGGATTACATAGCCGTTTCTATGGAAAGTACCCGGATTTTCGGTTTCTGCCTTCGGTTTCTGTCGCGTTTTACGCTGATGTGGAGCAGGGCCCTCAGAGTCGTTTATTTGGAATGGGAACTTTTAGGACTTTGTGACCAAAAAAATATTTCACATGTCACAGTCACTATTTTTGCACACGGTGAACCTTCGAGCGGTTGGCATCGAGCCCGGAACCATTCATTTACGAGTTCGACACTGTACTGATCGGGCCACTACTGCCAAGCAGACGGTTAGAAAATGGATTATAAAAGGAAGCCACGCTAAACTATGCTTTTTGGAACATAAATCGTTCACACGAAAGTATTGAACAGCATAGTTGCAGCATCCATAGACTGGAGTTTCAGCCTTGTTTTGGGCTCATCAGTCTGGATTAGCCATAACCAATCTGCAGGCAAAAAATGAGGCGATGCATAAGTACGAGCTGAAGGACTTGCACTCGGCAAACGAAAACAGAACTTTTATGAATATGGCTGCAGTTAAGACATTCAAATTTGAAGAGCCATCATCCATACGCTTGCTTTGAATTAGTGTCTTCGAATGATATCTGAATATCCTGTCGCATTTTGTCTTAGATGTAGACTCTAGTTGATCGCATGTTCTAGAATTTGTTGTGCAACCTCAGCCCAACCCCTTACATAAATAGAATATGTTCAGTGCAACTACAAAAGTTTCTAGGGAGATAAAATAATTTTTACCTTTAGCAAAACTCATATTCTTTTTTATCCAAAAAAAAAAAAAAAGACAACTTGATATGGCTGTAAAGCCTGAAATTGTCAAACGCAAAACAGCCTGACCCATTTCAAATCAGAAGCATAAATCTTTTCGTATCGAAAAAATATTCAAATTTCGCCTTCCCGAAAAAAAAAGGTGAAAGAGGTGCTAGGAAAAGGAATTTCAAGTTTTGAACTCTGGGCGACTAGAAAGTGCTTCATTTAAAAATATGTATGTCCATTCAAAGATAAGTTCCGAAAGACATGAAAAAAAAAATCATCCATACAAAAATTTAGAGGATGTGTCATCGACGTTGATATTTTCGAAACACCGATATTAAGACATATGCGTAAATATCGATGAATAATGATCAATGTGGTTGCTTTTATCAGTGTCACCAAACCTGGGGCCCGCAGGCCATATCTAGCCCTCGAAACTCATTCGTGTGGCCCGTTGTTTTGTTTTGTGCTTTGTTATAAATTGAAAAGCACACGAGAAGTGACAATATCAAAAATTTCGGAGCCAAATATTCAGAATTATTTTTTTTCTTTGAAAACATTGCATTTAATAAAATAAGCATCAAGTAATAGCAAAATTATTGCTTTCAAATTTTCTTTCATATTCCATACTTTCCCGTGTTATTCAAAAAAGACTAAAATGTTTTGAAATGTAATATGTGTTCTGCCCCGAGAGATTGGGAATCAATGTTATGCACTCAATGTTAATACTTTGTGTCCAAATTAAAATATCTTCCAGCAGAAAAAATAATAACAACATTAATGAAATAGTTCTGTTGAAAATTAAAATATTAATCGGTAATTACGACATTCATCCAGCTGGAAAAATGTTTATATGATTAGTTGTTTAGGGAAGACTTCACGCGAGAAAATCTAATAATTTAAATAATCTAAACAGTTTAGGGTAACATCAAATACATAATCTTATTTTTGAAATTAAACCTAGTTCACTGCAATGGTATTGCATCTGATAATCAAACTCAATGAAGTACAGAAAACTAAAGTACATGCCAGTAAAATAAAATGTGCACAATCTAGTGAAATAACCCAGACTGATTACTGAGAAAATATATATGCTGTTGTGCAGATTTAATTATTTTGATTAGGAAGTTTATTAAATATTAGTGAATTATTGCACTTCGAAAGATGGATTGGATAGTCACAAAAAAAAGGCCAATCAAGTTTACGAAATTCCACAAATAAGTAAGTACAGGTGAAATTAAAACTAGAAGTTAAATATTTACCTATATATTACTGTGTATAACTTTTGATTTAGTCATTTCATACATTTGAATACAAGAATATTCCAGTACTCTCTGTACCGTAAAGTCGGGTTACTTGGACCCACAAGGAGGTTACTTGAGCCCACAGTAAAATGATAAAATCTGGGTTTGGTACTAGCATTAGAGACTGCAGAGTGCTTCTACCTAGAGGAGAAACGAGGAACTACGTGCAAGTCTTCAACTAATAAGTACCAAACCTAGATTTTATCATTTTACTGTAATGGGCTCAAGTAATCCCTTAGGGTCGAAGTAACCCGACTTTACGGTACTTCTTCTTGAACTTGTAGTTCTTTCTCTGTTGTCTTCAGATAATTAAAACTCGTGTGAAATCTCTTTGTCTAAACTCGTAAAAAGTAGATTATTTTAACTGGCAAGAAATATGTAATATTTAGATTTCCCCCATTTTCTGGAATGCAAAGTAGCTTCATAAAACTAGCATTGTTAAATAAAGAAAAAATACTGGCGTGGTGTAATTGTTGCTCGGTTCTTTCAATTTCAGGTTCCAGTAACTTTTTCGTGCATTAAGAAAATACTAAGAGTTATTACATATCCATTAACATGAAATTTAACCTGCATGACTATAGTTTCATTTGTTCAGCTTTTATTCTAACCTTTGCTTCCCCAGTTGTTTTATCGCGATTGCAGGCAAAAGAAATCAATTTCTTTCACAAAATTTCCAATACGGCTGCATTTGACAAAACGCAAAAAGGTTGGATGCATTCTTTAAAGAAGCGTGAAAATCTTTCCTCCCAAATCGATAAAATATTCAGAAAGCCAGTTACTGCTACCGATAAAATAAAAAAAATCACAGATATTTTTCGTGAACACGAAAATGTGAAATGATCGTCCCCGATTTCAGCTTCTTGTCGACTAGAAATTGGCTGATTTCTCTTTTAATATGCTCATGAGGACGACGATTCGGAAAAAAAATCGGGGAAAATTGCTTATCATTTGTGTCATTGTGGACTTGATTTAAGGGTCGCCTTACTGAGGTAACAACTTTCATACATAATCGGTACTTTGTAACAGTGGGATGTTAACACCTTTTCTGATCATTTGCAGTTCTTTCTGTCCTTTCTTTTATGTTGGAGATGAAATGGGAGATGCAGACTTGTCCTTACTTTTAGTTGTTTTTTTTTCTTTCTCTTTCTCTAGATCATTGTATTACTTTGTTAAATATTCAAGTAACAGTCGAAAGATTGGTTATTTTGCTCATACTTTCAATTTTAAGGTGGTTTTAAAGAGAAGCAAAGAAGCCCTTTTCAGTAGTGATAAATAAAGCTTATGATTTTTAACTTTGGGCTTAAATTTGTCTTATTTCTCTTTTAATATGCTCATGAAGACGACGATTCCAAAAAAAAAAAGGAAAATTGCTTATCATTTGTGTCGTTGTGGACTTGATTTAAGGGTCGCCTTACTGTGGTAACAACTTTCATACATAATCGGTACTTTGTAATAGTGGGATGTTAACACCTTTTCTGATCATTTGTAGTTCCTTTCTGTCCTTTTTTTATGCTGGAAATGAAATGGGAGATACAGACTTGTTCCTACTTTTAGTTTTTTTTCCTTCTCTTTTTTCTTTCTTGAGATCATTGTATTACTTCGTTATAAAATTCAAGTAACTGTCGAAAGATTGTTTATTTTGCTCATACTTTCATTTTAAGGTGGTTTTAAGGGAATTCAAAGGAGCCTTTACAGAAGCAATAAATAAAACTTATAGTTTTTACTTGTTCTTCAATTGAAAGAGCTCCAATATAAGAAGCGATATCTAAACCATACACTGTTAAAGAAAACTGCAGTTCAAGTAGAAGCGCTCTAGAAAACTGGAACTCCATAACGACACAGTTAAATTTATAAATAAAATTGTTTGGCTTTGCTAATTAATTAACTGTACCGTTAATAGAAAACGTTATGTCAGTTAAGTTTACAAGAGATTTTTTAGTAGTACTGCGCTTATATTTTTAGCGCGGCTAAAAACTGTTATGAAATCCCGCAGTTTATAAGAGATTGTCTAGTTGTACTGCATTTTTTTTCTGAAGTTTGTGGGGTTGTTTTTTGTAAATCAGTTTCCATGACAATCTTGAGTGACAGAGCTTTGACTTCGTAATAGCAATACGTCATTACAGCATATAAAGTATTTATCAGGCTTAAAGTCTTGAAGGCTTATCACGAAAGTTGACCTAGAAAAGAGAAAAAAATCCCCTTGAAAAGAGACAAAAGTTTCATAATCATGTTAATCACCTTGATACCGCGTTTAAAAATAATTACAGAAACGTGACCCAGCTGCTGTTATAAGTATTATCTGGTATATTTTGCTGGATGTATGTATCTTACTCGTATTAAATTTTCGTTTTGGTGGAATATCTGAAACTTGTTAATTTTACGTGTATGGTACACATAAAATAGGTCTTATATTCGAAAATACAAATGGCTTTGAAATCAAATTAAACAATTCCTGCTAACTCGGTATTCGTACTTCTTTCCATCATGACGGTGTTTTCTGTGAAACAATATGTGTACGTAATGTACACCGTAAAAAATAGATGCTGTTTCTACAGTATAATGCAGTTAATTTTATAAAAAATGCTAATTTTACAGTAAGAAACTGAAATTACTAATTTTACACTAGTAAACTGCAAAATTGCTGCTTTACAGTAATAAACTGTAAAACTGCTACATTTACTGTTTATTACTGTGCATTTTACAGTTTTAAACTGGAACTTCCGCTGCCAGTTTTATTCTGTAAAAACAACAGTTTATTTTTGAAGTCTACCTACTATGTGTATTGTCTGCGTGAGTAATTATTTTTTCTCGTTTCTTTCACTTTTTTTGGCTCTTTAGCAAGTAAGTTTTAATCGATCATTTGCGAAAAAAAATTAAAGAATAAGTATTAAAAAAATATTCCCTATATGGGATGCGCGTCATTTAACATTAGAAACGAGTTTGGATATTACATCTACCTGTAGACAACCCAGACGAAGCGAAATGATATTGCAGTGGGGATTGATATGGCACTATATATTTTTATTACACGATTATATTTGTAATGCAAAAATGTATAAATGTAATTTAGCCAAGATATATCCAGCTAATCATGAATAAATTGCTAAATCGAGTTGTATCTTTAGCGTAAGTCAAATACATTTTCTGCTTCGCTTCATATGAAATAACTCGGAAATTAGCTTTTATTTTAACATTAAAAAAACATTCGTTCTTACTTTCGTGTATCATACATGTAAAAATTTCTCCTAGCAAAGAAAGAAACTTTATTTGAATATTTTCGAAACATGGTATCTTCTTCGTTTAACCGAGCATATGTATTGTAAAAAATGGTAATATTTATAAAAATAACTTTTTCAAAAATTCTTTTAAGTATCCAAACACGTGTTGATTAGGTTTTTTTCACCCTTGCATAAGAGAAAAAATCGCTAGAAAATATTTTGTTTTCTTCCTCTTTTTTGTTTCCTAACAAATTTTTCGCTTTAGTTTTGAGAGCGTCAAATAAAAATCATATTGTTACAAATCTTGTAAATAGTTGTTGTTTTTCCTGCCTTGCACCATTTCACTAGTTTTGGTTTTATCTGGCGACATGTTGTAAAAGTATCTGAAGATATCACTTTTACCATTAGTATACCGACCGTGTAACATTTTGTAGTTTTTGCACTTACCCTACATTTAATAAGCATGAAGACATTTTCGCTCTGAGTTGTAATACGGTTGGTTTTTCTTTTTATCACTAGAATTTTCTTGAATGGATTATTTAAGTTTGTGAATGAATCGGATTTTGGTAGAATGTTGTAGAAATTTCCTTCCTAGTATAAATAGCTGTCCAACTGCCTTGAACACAGTGAGTTAGTTGTTTTCAGATTTGATTCCTCTTGACTCGTTTTATTCGCTTGGGCGAATGTTTGTTTTGCTTTTGTAATTTTTTAATTACTGTTCACGTTAGGTACGTGGTGCTGAGTTACTGTTGAGAGTACAGTGTACTGTTTGCTACCTAATTGCTGGATGTTTAGCAATTGTTTCCTGCTGATATTGTAAATAAATGTACATACTTGTAAATAAATTTATAGTTACTTCTTCAAGATTGGAATGCTCATTTAAGAAAGTTGAAGGTGCTACGGACTCGTTACAATATACATACTGTTTAATGTTTAACCGATATTTGGTCATGATTTTTTTAGGAACTAAACATACGTTTTGTTTGGCACTATGAAAGCATTTGCCTTTCCATTGTCTCCTCCCCTGCACTAAACGCAGATGCTTCACTTGTAAAATATAAAACTTTCAAAGCAGTACGTTTCAGTAAAAAGAACACAAGAAACAACATATTATCGTCAATGTAAAAATGCTCCAAAATCACTCATAGCCAGTTTTTCTTACTTTTTTTTTTTTTGAAATTTCCAATTTCCATGGTGTAGAACTACAAATATTTCCAAACATACGGAAAACAAAAGATGTCAATAAAACTGCTTCTTCCTCTACACTAAAACGGTTGTTTCACGTTTTAAATATTTAACGCTTTCAAGTACACAATTTTCAATGAGTAGGGCCCCAGGATCATCTTAATTGGAAAAAACATTTCACCAATGATTCAAAACATGAAGGTTTTTTTTTCTTTCATAAGTTCCAAGGCATCAATCACATTACTAATTTTTCCAAACACGAAAAACACGAATAGTCGATAAAAATTTTCCAATAAAAATCTTCTTAACAAAAGCAATAATGCTTTGAGCTTAGCCTCGTAATTGATGCAACGAAACACCATGACAATTGCTTTTTTTTTTCTTTCTGAAAAACGCACACGACGTCATAAAGTGCAACGGGGGAAAACACACCTCCATTTTGTGCTGGTTGATTCCGAAAAGACATTTTTAATTCTGATAAATATGGAAAACGACTTCATGGGAATATTATCGAGGAAAATTATTCCCGAAAAAACCTTCTCTAATGACTGCAGCCGCATTTTTAATCACCTGCATAATCCTCCGTTAATGAGCATTAGCATTCCCGTTCTTTCTGAGGAACGGAGACATCTTTTATAGTCCCATATTCATAAAATTTACCTTTTCATTAACGGTAATGTGTCGAGATAAAAGAGTTTATTATTCGGGATGTATTTATCTTTGTGGATGTCCTTTTATTCCCTAAATTGAAGTGACGGTTTTTGTCGTTGTAGTTTCGGGTTCCATTACGTGTTTTTATTATTTATGAATTGCGTTAGAGAAACAAGGTGTTGGAGTTTTAAATTTTTGTGGAAAGTGTTGAAAAAGCTTAGGGGAAAAAAGATGTCAATTCTGATTCTTTTATGCTGGGACAATAACTTTAGTTGCTGATGCATTTATGGCCTAAATGGTTTTTAAATTTATTCTTTTTCACAGCCCACGCTTTTTGCTGCGGAGAGAGTTGACTCGTTGACTGCCGCAATGATTTCTTAATGGTGGAGTTTCCTTCAGTCAAAAGTACTACTTATTGGTACTGAAATTGATAGAATGATATAAAAAAAATTACATGGGCCCGGAAAATACTTTAATTTTCCCAACAGTTTATTTTTTATTATTTTTTTTAAATACCCTACCTTGAAAAAGGGGCGTGACTTTTGTGACGTCAGTGATGCACCTAGCAGCTCTCTTTCCAATAATAACACCATTTTGCTTGACTTGAAATGTCCAATCGCAGGAATCGGTGACGTCACGACCTTCGTCATCTCACTACAACCAATTAGATTTCGCGCTTACGTGCACCTCTGACGTCATGCGCAGATGTTTTTATTCTTGGAATAGCATCTGCGCACTGGTTAAAATAATTCATAAAAAAATATATAATTGTGTCAAAAAATAAAAAAAATGGTCAATTCCTATGTTTTGAAGCACGCTCTTTCAGAAAAAAATTCTTTTAAATTTTCGGAAACTCCCCCATTGTTTCTTTTTTTTGCGTAGGTGGACTGTTTTGATAAAAAATAAACATTTCAGTTGTTCCCTACATTTTACTCTCATTCATACACAGTGTGGTTTTCCCCAAACAATACTTTCTCTTACACACAGTTTAGTTTCCCCCCGCACATTATTCTCTCCTTTCTTTTATACATATTTTCGTTTTTCATCACATATTACTTTTTCATACACATTTTATCCCCCCCCCCCGTACTACTCTGTCTCTCTCTTTAACGAGTTATAAAATATGAGGAAATATATAGGGTCATTCCATAGTGACTAACGTAACATTCAGAGCTGATTTTGTAACTGTTTTTACTTGTAACTTAAAGGATAAACAATATTTTTTAGTTATGCTGGCTGATTTACAATTTACATGGTATCTATGTATCATTTCTACTAAGAATTTAAAACAAAATTACTGACAGTAGACATCTTTTCAACCAAAATAGCAGCGTGACTAACGTAACAGTTTTGCAACCCTGAAAATGAATGTTCATGTTGTGAGGCAAAAATTTCTCAAAGTTAAGCAAGTGTTAAAAATTGAATGATAGTCATTAGTAGGGCAGATAATGTTATGGATCTAGGTGTCTTAATAAATCAGGATTTCAAGTCTAGTCAACAGTGCAGCATAGCTAGTAACAAAGCCAATAGGATGCTTGGGTTTATTAATAGATCTATTTTAAACAAATCTAAGAAGGTTCTTCTGCCTCTATATAGAAGTTTGGTAAGACCTCATTTGGAGTATGCTGTTCAGTTTTGGTCTCCTTATCTGAAGAAAGACATTAATTTATTGGAAAGGGTACAAAGAAGGGCTACAAGGTTAGTAAATGGGTTTTCTAATTTAGACTATGATTCCAGACTTAGAATGCTTAATATGTATAGTCTTGAGCGAAGGAGAGCCAGAGGGGACATGATTCAGTTGTTTAAATTTATTAAAATGAATGATGTTACGGGGTTAGATTTTCGCACGGAAAGCAGGACAAGGGGTCATTGTTTTAAGCTGTTTAAATCTCAGGCTAATCTTGAAATTCGAAAAAATTACTATTTTAGCAGGGTAGTGGGAACTTGGAACAGCTTACCGGAAGAGGCGGTAAAGAGCAATGGAGTAGATGGCTTTAAGAGGGCCATTGATCTTCATTGGGGTCTTTAATTTGACTAGGACCAGCCAAGTTGGGCCCAGAGCCTGCTGCTGGTCGCCACATTTGTATTTGTATTTGTATTTGATATATTTGAAAAATGTGTAAAGTTGGTTTTAAAAAACATAAAACACATTTAGTAAATCTTAATTTTTTTTAGTCTTAAGTGTCACTTTTACTCAAGATGGAGTGTGACTAACGTAACGTGACTAACATAACAATCGAATAACAAGCAGTAAACGCATTACAAACTATTTATTATGGCTAATCTCAGTGATAATTACAACACTTTTTCAAATTTTTTTAAACTTCTAATGTTGTATGATTTTTACTTATTTACTTATTTATATTTTGATAGTTTTTTCACTTCGGTATTTTTTTTTTCTTCATCTGACGTTGACATTTCTATGGAATGACCCTATATACTATTACTAACAATTGGTTCAAAATTTCCATGGAATATTATAATTTATTTTCCCCCTCAAGCTTATATGAGTTTCAAGTGAATTCTAACATGTTGTTTATTCTTTAAGGAAAACTATTTTGCTTAAAACTAATTTGTGTGCATTGTAATTAAAAATGAGAAAAAAATTCATTTTCTCGAGACAACAAGCGTTCATTAGTTATTTCAAAAGATAAGTTAATTTTTCTTTTCAGACAAATACCATCATTTTGTCGACAACAAGGTATTATTATAGGTTTCCTTACATTTGACGATGATTTTTGTAGTCATTTTGAAGCCTCATGTGCGATTCTAAGTATCGAAATAATTGAAAAATATTCTGAAGAGCATTATTTTTCTTTCCAACTCTTTGCGATCCCAATACACAAAAAAATTAAGAACTTTTTTTCTATACTACATCAAAAATAATCAAATGAATACATTTTATGTCAAAAAATATTTTAAATAAATTATATTAGAAGCAAATCTTTCTTATAGTTCTTGTTTTATATTCGCCATACCATTATGTATAGATGTCTAACTAAATCAAATTCATTAATGACGTGTCGTGGTCGAGATTTTCAAGCAAGAAAAAAGTTTTGTCAAATCCAACTATTCATTTAAAAGTTTTTATGGCGGACAGATAGACCGATCGACCGAGAAACACTTTCACCATCTTAAAATCCTACTTTCTTATTTTTTTTATTTTTCAGTTCTTATTTCATTATACAATTTATTTTTTGGCATTTTAGTGATATTTTTTCAGTACATTATACTGCAGTGCTTTTTTTATCTTTCCATCTGTTTATTCACTTATTTATTATGTACCAGTGGATATGTCGGCGTCGCACGGGTTAAAATGTAACTACGAAGTCCAATCCCCAGCAGTATTAAATACTCAAGTGTGAATACTCACGAAAGAAACATTTCTTAACTATTTGAATTGAGAAAAGCCTCAGGAAATCACACGAAGCAAGGAAAATATCAAACGCAAAATTAGCTATCGAAGGGGAGTTGAAATGAAGTACTAAATAATAATTTTAATGAAGGAAAGCCTTTAAAAAATTAGAGATTTTATGAGAAAGTTTCAATTGAAATTGGAATAAAAAAAGAACTACCTGTCAGACCTTTTTTCTAATTGGTCTCTTAGGGCACTGCTCCACATTAACGTAAAGCAAAAAAATAAAGCAGAAACGTAAAATGGATTACATAGCCGTTCCTATGGAAAGTACCCGGATTTTCGGTTTCGGTCGCGTTTTACGCTGATGTGGAGCAGGGCCCTTAATGTGCCCAGTGAGGACACAAACACACTGTGAAATTTTTAGCGAAATCCGATGGGAATTTTTTGAGTCTATAAAGGACATACATACATTCATAGGTACAAAGATTCCTGCATTCATTTATATATATATATATATATATATATATATATATATATATATATATATATACACACTGAAGTGACAAAAGTCATGGGATACCTCTTAATATCGTGTCGGCCCTCCTTTTGCCCGGCGAAGTGCAACAACTCGACGTGGCATGGACTCAACAAGTCGTTGGAAGTCTTCTGCAGGAATATTGAGCCATGCTGTCTCGATAGACGTCCATAATTGTGAAAGCGTTGATGGGGCAGGATTTTGGGCACGAACAGACCTCTCGATGGTGTCCCATAAATGCTCAATGGGATTCATGTCGGGCGATCTAGGTGGCCAAATCATTCGTTGGAATTGTCCAGAATTTTCTTCAAACCAATTGCGAACAGTTGTGGCCCGGTGACATGGCGCATTGTCATCCATAAAAATCCCATCGTTGTTTGGGTACATGAAGTCCATGAATGGCTGCAAGTGATCTCCAAGTAGCTGCATTTCCAGTCAATGTTCGGTCCAGTCGCACTAGAGGACCAAGTCCATGCCATGAGAAAACAGCCCACACCATTACGGAGCCACCACCAGCTTGAACAGTGCCTTGCTGACAGTTTGGGTCCATGGCTTCGTGGGGTCTGCGCCACACTCGAACCCTACCATCGGCTCTTACCAGCTGAAATCGTGACTCATCGGACCAGGCCACGGTTTTCCATTCATCTAGGGACCAACCGATATGCTCACGTGCCCACGAGAGTCGCTGCAAGCGATGTCGTTCTGTCAGTAAAGGCACTCGAGTCGGTCTTCTGCTGGAATAGCCCAAGAAATCCAAATTTCTCCGCACAGTTCTAGCAGACACGTCCATTGTACGTCCCACATTGATTTCTACGGTGATTTGACGCAGTGTTGCTTGTCTGTTAGAATTTACGACTCTTTGCAGACGTCGCCGGTCTCGATCTTTAAGTGCAGGCGGTCGACCACTGCGCTGTCCATGGTGGGATGTTATGCCTGAAATTTCATACTCTCGGCACACTCTTGACACAGTGGATCTGGGAATGTTGAATTCTCTAACGATTTCCGAAATGGCATGACCCATGCGTCTAGCTCCAACTAACATTCCGCGTTCAAAGTCTGTTAATTCACGTCGTGCGGTCATCATCACGTTAAAACCTCTTCACATGAATAACTTGAACAGAAATGAAAGCTCTGTAAAAGCACTGCGCATTTATACCTGTTCTATGCGATGCTACTGCCATCTGAAAATTTGCATATTGCTATCCCATGACTTTTGTCACTTCAGTGTATATATATATATATATATATATATATATATATATATATATATATATATATATATATATATCCTTTACTATTACTACAGTCGACAAAGCAAGTAATAACTTTGCAATCATGTGTAAATTTCTTTACAAACAGCTACTTTTAAATGAATATTCCAATATCCACACTTATACAATGATTACTGAAGCAGAATCCAGCCTCAAGAAAAGGTTACTCGCTTATGATAAAATCTTAAATACAAAGCATCTTAATTTCAGGTTTCCTTTCCTTTTTATTACAGTCAAATTTCATAAAAATCCAATTAAATTCAGGTTTGTCACAAGTGGTACTCATTCTTATAACGTGAGAGCCGGCTATATTTTCTTCGAAAAACTTAAAAATATCTTGGAAAAAATTGCTGAAGAAAAAAACTTAATTATTTTGAATAACCAAAAGGTTTTGAACTTTTTAAATAATCGTAATAACAATATTTACAATATCAACACTTTTGACTTCGAAAATCTCTTTACAAATATTCCCCATCATCTAATCTTAGACATCTCTAATAAACTCTACGAAAAGTATGAATACTGCATAGGGTCAAAAAGAAGCTACTGGCTAAATTTAGTTAAATTCTGTGTTTTCGAAAACTATCTGTTTAATGGTTCTAATTTTTACAAGCAAATTAACGGTATTCCCATGGGTACGTCTTTTTCCAGTGCCTTTGCAAACGTTTTTCTTCATATTTATGAGTCAAATTTTCTAGTCGATAATGATCTTGAGGCCTTCAGGTACATTGATGACATCATAATTTTTAACAACAGTAACTTCCATAATCTCTACAAGGATATTTATCCAAAAGAACTTTTGCTTAAACAAACAAATAGTAACAACACTGCTTCTTTTCTCGACATTTATATTAAATTAGAAGATAAAGATGTCAATCTAGCACTGTATGACAAACGTAAAGATTTCAACTTCAAAGTGCACTCACTTATCCATTTTCACAGTTGTCTAAGTAAAAAGGTTTTCAAGAACATTATCATCTCCCAAGTTTCCCGATACAAAAAAATTTGCAACAATAATTCAAATCTAGACTCAGCAATAAGTCAATTAATTGTAACTTTAACTGAAAACTGCTACCCCGCGAATTTGACCAACAGTCTTATCAGTAGCGCATTGAAGAAGCCATAGGTTGGTAGTTCTTACAGTGTTGTTTGAAAATTCTTGTTTTTGTATTTCTTGTAATTTCATGTCATCTGTTCTATTTGAATTTTATTGATTATATATAGTGTCTTTTGAATTGTATTCTCTCGTGTATATGCATAAATGTATTGGACTTCTAGTGACCTACTGCTTGCTTGTGAGATGTCGGGGGCTAAAAGTTGCATCTTTTTAGGCGTTTTGCCTGCAACTTGCTAGAAACATCTCACTCCACTTTTCCCTACCCTAGGGGGGTCCCCCTGATGAAGGCCTCAGGGTCTTTTGGGAATTTTATTTTTACTTCCGTCTTTAACAGATTTTTCGCAAGGTCTTTTACTTCTAATTAAAAATATGTCTGCTACCAGTTTCAAAGAGCTGCCATAGGCGCCTTTTGACCTGTGTGGTGAAGTTTATCTTTCTGTTCTATATGATTCTTCAACTACTTTGTTTATGTTAATATATATATATATATATATATATATATATATATATATATATATATATATATATATATATATATATATATATATATATATATATATATATATATATATATATATATATATGTATATATATAGATAGATAGATAGATAACTCTAACTGAGAAGTATGTAAGTTTTCAGGAGGTGGAAAACAATTATTAACGTTTTCGCAAAAAATTGTAATTAATTTTTTATAAACGAAAATTTAATTTTGATAACATTAATTGTGTCGTTAAGCAAGTCTCATAGCGAGAAAGGTTTCCTGAAGCTCATTCTCAAGTTATCATGGTTTTAGAAAGGACTACATGTACATGGTGCTCCTTTTTCTCGAGTTTTCTAATTTATTTACATCTTCTCTTATTTACTCTGTGTTCGGTTAATGACCAGAATACAGGAAGAGGCCTGTTGATAGAGCCATAAATGGGAGCTATAGTCTTTTAATGACTTTTAGTCTGGCGCGCTCGTTCTTTGGTCCTCTGTTTTTTTTTTTTTTTTTGGTTGCGTCGTAAAATGGGGACAATCTTTCGATGAGAACTTAGAGCTGCTTGTAGTGTGCTCCAGTTATTATGCAGAACAATGCTTCTAACGAATTATTTTATTACGAACTGCGTCTAATGAAGAGTTTAGAAAGCATACAATGTAGTATTTGCTAGGGATGCACCGATAAGCAAATTGGTCGATTACAGATTAATCGGTAGTTGATAAAGAGCCGATTAATTGGCTGAGCCGACTAATGATAAAGATGATTGTTTTTAATACTACCAATTTTGCCATCACTGTTTTTTTTCTCTTATACGGGGTGTTCCAAGTTCACCTTCATGACCTCTATTTCCTCAACCGTTCGTCCTAGATGTATACTTCCATTTGCAAAATTGCTCGAAATGAGGAGGAGAGTTAAAATATGGAAAGTTTGAAGCGAAAAAAAATAATTGGTTAAGAAATAAAAAAATTAACTTCTTATAGGGGCTCCGGGCCCCCAAACTTATATTTAGGGAAATAATTTCCATTGAAAAATAATACTGACACAATAAAAAAATGACATTTGTGCGATTAAAATCCATGGAGAAATGAAACATGAAACTTTATGACTTATACCACTTTACACTAGCGTTATTGTAAGTGATTTTGGGGGGCCATATACACGCGAAATTCGCACCATTCAGAGTTCCTCAATACCAAAATATTCGTTATTTTTCTGAAATATATTTAACTGAAAAAGTTATTTAACATGGGAATTAAAATACGAAAAAAATTGAGTAAGAAAGAATGAAAATGTCTTGCTGAATTCGCGAATATAAATTTACCGACTGTATAGTGATTGCTTGAAATGACGTAATTCTTTCACT
>JAXGGA010020152.1:0-18767 GCA_038373865.1 Uloborus plumipes | reverse complement strand
ATATCATTAAAAAGTGCACTTTCTTATGCACACTTCTAACACCTGATCATTCAACAGCTTTGCTATCATTCAACTAGTTTAGCGTTCTCCCAGGGGAACACAGGGCGCTGCATGAGGACTATTTCCTCTTACTATACAGGGAAAGGAAGTCACGGTAATGTTTTATATTGTTGATCCCTTTTCAAAGGGTTATTTCCCTTTTGTAACAAGTTCTAATAGAGCCACTGCAAAGAACTTATCTTTAAAAAATCAGCTAAGAAAATGTTAAATAACAAGCGCATTTGAATTTTTTTCCCTTGTCTGGAGCTGACCAGGAGCATGCCAATTAAATTCCACCCTCAGGGCAGGAGAACTGCTCCCTCACTAAAGAAGCAAACAATAAAAACTTCAGTAAGAATTTTCTCAGACATTCAAAAGTCAAGTGCTTGGTTAATTTTGCTTCTAAAAACCGAATGAACAAAAATTAGGAAAAAAAAAATGTTTTTAAAAGGTGATAGTGAAACTTCAAGATAAGCGGAATAACTTCGAGTTGATGGGAAACAATTCCATTATACAACATTTTATTTCGGGACCATCCAAAAACCTCAATATAAGCTGAAATTCGAGTTAACCTTATAAATCCGGGCTGTTCATATAGAAATTTTTCTTTCGATCCAGGTAGTATGACAGTTGAACCACAGATTTCTTTTCCATTGAAAAGAGAAGGTAAAAACTGTCGTACCAGACGTATGATACGTTGAAAAAAATCCTTGGCTCCAAAAGGCTTGAGTGAAAATTTCAACCCTGTCCTCTAAAGAAAAAAGACTTATGGTACAACATGTGTACCACCCGAATTCCTAAAGGTTAAGCAAAGTCGAGATATCGAGAGTCGACTGTACTTATACACCTGTGAAAGTAAATTTTTGTATTTGGTTTTAACTAGTATTTCATTAACTTTAATAGGCGAAATGACGATGAGCTTGCTGTGGTTTTATCGACCCGAGCATACAGAATCTGGGAAGAAGCTACATCACATGGATGATGAAGTATTTGCATCCAAACATAGAGATGTCAACAGTGTTGCTTGTATTGAAGACAAGTGCTATGTTCTTACCTATTTAGAGTACTGCAGGTTTGTAACTTTCTTTACTTTTTTATCATAAACGCTGAAAATCCCCCTCTCTCTTTTGATCAAAAAAGTTTTTACCATATTGGTTTGGTCTACAAATTATAAAACTATGTAACTTTCCAATGTAATAAATTTTCAAATTGGTCCCATAAGGTTTGAGTTATTTACCCTACAAGCAAAACTTTTTGCAACAATCTTGACGGATCTTGATATCGTATTGACGGCGTCAAGATTGCGCATTTAATCTTGCATTGAGATTGTTATAACAAGATTTTTATAACAATCTTTATGAGTCTTACATACATCTTGACATATCAATATTGATTTCGTCTTACAATATCAAGATTGCATAAAGATTGTTATAACAATCTTGTTATAACCATCTTTATGCAGTCTTGCTTACATCTTGACATATCAATATTGATTTCGTCTTGCAATATCAAGATTGCATAAATCTTGCCAGCGTCAAGAAGGAAAAGAATGTTCTTGATATCTCATTGTCGCCGTCAAGATTATTAGCGCGCACAATCATTATGTATACAAAAAGGAATTATTCTTTTGTGTTGAAAGTGCTTTCATCTAATTAAAGAAGTAACTCAGGAATAGCCAACATGTGGCGTGCATGATACATAATTATACTCTATGTAACGAGAGCTGGCGTGTTTAAGCCAAATTAATTTTCCACTTTCCGCATTTTTCTCCTTATGGTTCTCATAGTTACAGCACTATGGACTTTTCCCACTTAGCTTTTGCAATAATGGTTAATTGCAAACGATTAAAATTGCTTTGTGCATAAACTAGTATTTGATTGACAAATCAACGTTAACAAAGCACAACTTTTTCTTGAAAATTTGTGCTTTATTTATGCATGCCTAGATTTGTTAGAAAACGTTGAGAAATAACCGAGTCATGAGGATATAAATAAATGCTTAAACCTAATTCAATAAACATAAAATAAGTGAAATGCCTTAACAGCAGTGCATAAAAGAAAGAGTAGAGCTGTTTTCTTTCGTACGGTTTCCATAGAGATGACGCAAAATTTCTAAACTTGATACGCCTATTTTAAAGTAATAGATTATAAACTAAGCTCAATTTCGAGTGGAAATACATGTTATAACTTTTGATTTTCTTTTATTTTGAAAAAAATTTCCCCCATTCTATCCGCAGCTTTAGGAACTGATTTCACTTTCCACTGAAACTGCTACCTGAGATTGATCTTCTATGTTGCTCAGTTGTGATTCTTTAAAAGTGACCAGTATTATTGCAGTTTGATCTTGGAAAAGGGATGCAATTTCCGCTTCTTTGTATCGGGGATACTTCCCAAAGCTTCACTTCTTGAAGTGGGTGATTCTTAGATGAGATGAAACACTTTTACTGGTCACTCTCTAAAAGAAAATATATTCATGCCATTTACTGCACCCTCCTCACTTTCTCTTCATTGGTCTTTTCCACATTAAAAGACATTTCTTTAACTTTCTGCCTGTGCCTGCATTGAGCTTTTTTTGGAGAGTTTTTATTAAAAATTTGACTTTTTTTAAAAAAATAATAAAAAGAAAGTTATGCTGTCACTTAGAAAGTTCAGCGCCACTGAGATCTGGTTGCCGGTGCACAAGCCCTGTCTGCACCCATCTTGTTATGTACATCCCTGACTTCCATAAATGTTTAGGAAGTAAAGGGATGAGTGCTGTCACTTGGCTATTTTGTGTGCAAAAATTGTACACTGGGAGACACTAGCAGTGTACAGACTTCTGTTAAATGTTGATGATGTTTCTTGCTTTGCTTCTCGCTGGTGAAGAATTTTGAATTTAATATACATTTCAGGTACAGGAAGAAATGCAAGTTAGCTGAGGACAACATCATTCCTTCACCATCTGTGGTTCCAGAAGTAGACGATTATCCCAGGAAGAAAAGGCTTCCACCTGTCAATATTTCCCCAGATCTGGTATTGTTCTGCCGAAAAGTGTATGATTATCGTCAGAAAAGATTGCTGAAAAACCCCTCCGCCTGAGAAATAACTTTTTATATCTATAAGAGGAGTGGCATTAAGTGAGATTTTTGTAAGAGGACCATTTGCTAGTTATTCATATTTGAGCAAAAGTGTTTATATTTAAGTGGCTTTTAAAGAATTGTCTCTAAGAACTAACTTAAAACCCATTTCAGTTTGTTTCTTATGTGTGTTCATAGGAAGTTAATATTAATGAAATAAAAATAAAAGAAATATTAGTCTAATGAAAAAGAACTAAAATCAAAATAGCGCTACCTTTTTTAGTAAGAAGGTTGTATCTCCTTTTCTTTTTTTCAAAATATTTAGTTTTCATTTATGACTCATTTATTGTCTTTGTTTCTTGTTTCTAATAGGGCTGTGTATCAGTAGGTAGGCGTTACCACTTGAAAATGTTGATGCCCAGTTTTGCACTAGATGAAGCCACATAGATTAAGGTGTGAAGTTGCATTAGGAAATTTATTGAAACGAGAGTATCCATACCAAAATAGGTACTTCAGGGATCTTTAGTGTGCCGTGTAATCACATGACAGAATCACTGGCGATTATATATCGGAAAACCTACCTTGAGTCAAGTTTAGACACACCTTGGCACAGGAAACTACTATGCCACCCTGCCGGAAAGGATCATTTACTGGCCTTACTATATATTTCTAAATGTATTAGAGTTAGCTAAATAAGAACAAACAATAGAAATAACAATTGCTAGGATTAAAAAACCTAAGTATTTGTAGCTTAATAAGTAACATTAAACATTTGGAACAAATTGAGCTGGTATCACAATTGCCAACTCTGTTTGATGGTGCATTTTTTAACAACCAGACCAAATCCAATATTAACTGCTACTAAAACCTTCATAAAATTAAAAATTATTAAAAAATGAACTGCAGACAAATGTTTATCTTTAAGTCTATACATGTACATCAAATTTTATGGCTGTAAATGTGAAAGATTTATTTTTTCTCAATCTGAAGTGCTTTGGAAAAATATATTTGAGAACCTATCTACAGTTGAAAACATTGTACTTCAGTGGTTTATGATTTTTCAAGTATGCCCCTTTTTCTAGCATTTTTATAAGCTTTCTTTTAAAATTTTTGTCTTTGATGCTTTTCCTTGAATGCAGATATCGTTTTCCTGTCTGATGACATAACTTTTGTGGCTAGGAGACACACCAATGGCTTTTTTTTTGTCTTGTGTTTCTCGTTAACGTAATGATTGTTTGAGCTTTTGTGAGCCATTTTTATTTTTTGCACTGATGAAGAGGCTTGTTTTACTCGCCTCAAAACAGCTGTTTGCTGGGTTTTAACTCATTTTAAATGCTTTTATTTGTGCTTTTAGTCATGTTGTCTTATTCATCTCCCTTAAATTAGAAACATTCTAGAATTTATAATATCATTTAAATTATGTCCATTATTTTGTATTACTTTATCGTTGTGTTTAGATATTTTAAAACATAATTTTAGCACATATCCTTAACTCACGAGGGGTTGAAAATGACCCCAGCTGTTTTTGTTTTCATTTCCTGGAATTTCATAGCCAGATAAGGAAACAATCTTTTTGGTAGCTGCAATTGTGTCCTTGATTGATGGGCATTCATTCATTTCATTTCATTTCACACTCCAGGGTCCCCCGTACCTACCACAGCTTTGTGGTTTAACCCGGGATAGGGCCCTGAAGAGCGCTCTGTTCTTAATTTTGAACCAGAACCTAGGGTCGAGCAAACCCTAGGCCCAGCACCCCCAGAGGTATCGTTTCACTTGGAGGACTTTGTGACCACGACATTTTTAACGCCTCCCAGCCACCATTAATCAAGACGGTGGATCTTTGATCGGCTGGGATTGAACCCAGGTCCTTCTGGACACGAGTCCGATGCCTTTAGTCTGTGGGCCAAAGGCAGAAAAGATGCTTAGAAACATGGTTTCGTTTGCCAACTTCGGGGACTACAAAATGTGATATTTTTCTGAATCCTTAGAGTCTATAGATGAAAAAAACATAATGTTCCCGAAAAAATATTGTCTCATTAGTTTTTTACAGGCCATTAAAGATAGATGGCAAAATATGCGAAAATGGAATTCTAGGGGCGGATAATTACGTTAAATATCATATATATGTGTCTGTTTCTGCCTATATATTTATATGTACATATAGATGTATATATAGATACTGTTTGATATTCTTTTCGGCGACCTTCCTCGAATTCGCGCATCCGATTTTATGAAACAGGGGGTGATTGTGATAAGAGAGATAAGGAATGAGAAGGGATTTTTCTTTGTTTTGTTTTGTTTTTCGTTACATTCGTATATTTGAGGTGTTGATTTGTGTTGGTGTTTTTTTTTTTTCTCTTCCTTATCATTTCTATAAAAATAAAATAATATCGGAGTACGTGGAAATGGAAATGCTGCTATCGTGCATTTTCTTAATCAAGCTGTCTCCCTTTTTAAAATAGAACCATTCAACGTTGCTTGACAAAAATAGAGAGTTTTTCCGAAATTTCTCCTTTTTTCACAATATACACCTGGAAAATTATTGAAAATTCGACAAATATATGTAGAAACACTGTTATACGAAGTTTGTTTAGCTTGAATTTTTATTTTAAACCAATTTTTCCCACCATTTCCGCGATTTTTCAAGAAACCTAAAATTTGCTTCCCCCTCCCCCCCCACCTTTAGCTCACCCCCCAGGGTCGGGAACTTTACGTATATTAACTTACTAGCTACCCCTAACAATATTCTGTAGTCAAATACTCTCGCATATTCCATGCATTCTATAATGTATTCATTGACTGGATTATATAGTGCCATTAACGAAACAACGAGATTAAAAACAAGCGGAAATGTGGATTGATACATTTTTGTGATTTTCTTAGTAACTGAATCACAAAAGACGTGAAGTAAGTATATTATGACTTATTAATATATTTTGCAACATAAAATCGTATGAAAAAGAAAAACTAGGGTAGAAAACCTGTTTATTGAAATTTTAAATTGCAAATATTTTGTGCAACAGCGCCACCTAGAGACAATTTTTGTTGTGAATGAGCCAATAGGCTAAGGAATATAGTCCCCATTTCAGTTACTAATTAAAACTTAATGAGACAAGGTCTGCTTGGAAACATTGGAATTTTCGATTGAGTACATCACTATTAGTTGATTTCAAGCAAGTTCCCGTAGTCCCTAAAATTGGTAAACGAACTTGAACGATATCGGTGTTTGGCCCACAGACTACAGGTCCTGTCATGATCTTAATGGTTTCATTTTAAATTTTAAATTACATTTATTAAAGCACATCATACAATATGCATTACTTTTAAAAGCTCAAAATTGACGGAAAAAGTCACGAATCATATTTGGCGACGATTGACGTCGTTCAAAACTTACTTATTCGTGGTAATAAATCAATCCCTTATATACAAGGGCGGATCCAGAAATGTTCCAAGGGAGGGGTGATTGAGTTTTTTTTTCTTACTTGCCCATTTTTTTCCTCCATGCACCCTTGTTAACACATGTTGGTTACAAATGTTTTGGTCTTCCATTTCGAAAAATTTCCAGATCAGAGCTCCGAATCCTCACCCTTTCTCTTAATATCATCAAAAATCAACTAAAACTGCCTTTTTTGCACTTCAAAATCTAAGAACCGCTGTGGAAGAGTCGATCGCCCCTCCCTTGTATCCGCCCTTGCTTATATATCCTATATGTATTTACATAAGCTATTTCAAAATTTTCCAGGGGAGCGGGGGCAAACACTGCATACACAATGTAAATTGCACCAAAAATGACAAAAACCACGCCCGCTTACATGTAAATTGATTTTTCAAAGCCGGGAAGGATAGGAATTGACTCCCCCCCTCCCTCAAATGACGGGCCTGTGATTTTATAAGTATTGGTTTTCTGAAAAACAGTAATAGTTAATTTATGTTCTAGAAATAAAGCAGAAACAAAAAATGTCTAAACTGGTTCTTATTTAATCTCTATATCTCCTACACTAACTCCTTTCACGACTGCAAGTTATGTAGCAAGAACAATAAACACTCAATTTTATAAGATTTAATTAAAATTTTGAAAAATCAAAAGTTATTCAAAATAGCAGCGTAAAAAACGCAATATTACCGTATTTTTCACCGTGTAAGACACACCCAATTTTAAATTAAATCCCCCAATTTTAATTAATCTTAAATTTATGCCGTATAGAACGGTGCTTCTTATACGGCAAAAAATACGGTATACAACAATGTCGTTCCACTAAAAGTTGCTCTTTGTGAAACATCGCCAAAAGGGGATATCAAGCCATAAAAGACAGCGACGCGAAATGAAACCGCGCGAACTGGTGCTCTTTGATCAAAAATAAAGAATGAGAATATCTGAAACGCCTGGCGGATTGATACAATGTTCGATTTTGATTTTATATTAAGTCACACAGCGAAAAAAGTGAGTGATTCAAAACGTGTTAATATATTTTGAAATATAAAATCGAGTAAAAAAGTAAAATTATGGTTGAAAAACTGTTTATTAAAATTTTAGATTGCAAATATTTTGTGCAATAGCGCCACCTAGGGACAACGTGTCTAGTGAAAGAGTGACCAGGCCAAGGAAAAGAGTTCGTGTTTTAATTACTAATTAAAACTTAATGAGACAAGTTCCGCTTGGGAACATTGGACTGTTCGATTGAGTACATCAATATTAATAGATTTCAAGCAAGTTCTCGTAGTCCCTAAGATTGGTAAACGAACCTGAACGATATTTGCACTTGGCCCACAGACTACTTACCGATCGGGCCACCACGGCCCTGATTGATGGGCAGGTGTTGGTTGGAATTTTCTCAAACCCTTTTCATTCTTGAAAAGAAAGGGATGTTTTAAGAGACACTGGAGCCCTTTTCGACCCTGCACGAGCGATCGTGTGAAAAACAACAGCGTTTACAATAAACGTTATTTTGTCCTTTTTCAGTTAAATTCAAAAAATGAATTTCAAAAGTTGTTGAATTTTGCGTACTAAGTTTTGCTTTGCAATTTTTTTCATTCTTGTCAAGCTACCATTTTAACTTTCTTTCACCTGTATATACTTATCAAGTGTGCCTTGAATAATGTAGAGCATGCTGATTATTAGTATTTTTTGCTACATGTTTTGCATATGAAAATCGCTGCTCTAATTATTGTCCCCCCCCCCCATCCTTCATGATCAACATAGGTTTGTATGTTTTTATTTCTCATCTATTTATTATAATTTCCAAGTAAAGCTTTAGATAGTCTAATATGTTTGTCATCTTTCCACCATGAGAGAATTCTTTTCTCCCCCTAAACATACTCACTTTTGCTCGAAAGTTAAATGTGAACGTATACTTCTTGTGTCTTTATAGCTTAGACCAATGGTGTAGTGTAGTTTAAGCTAAGTGATTTTCAATTTATAGATTCAATGTTACATTGTCTATAAAAAGTTGACTTTGCTGTTAATAAGATAATGCTATGCATTTAATTTATTCCTTTTAAGAATAGTTTATATTTATGTCATGAATGCAGAACAAAATTTATGAAGTGTTTTGTATATTGGAGAGAAAAACTAAAGAAAAAAATTACTATTTTTGAAAATTTTCAAATTAATATTCAACTTTTTTACTGGTAATGTTACAAAAAAAAAAAAAATCCTTGAAATGTTAATCTTAGCTTATTACTGCCGTAATTTGATGGATAATTTATTGCAGATTTTGAATCCTGATTTTTACATGAATGCTTTCGTCTGTGATTGCACATAAACTGAGATGTATATATTTTTTAGTAAGTTCAAAGATTGCATTTTTACAAGTCATGATTTTGAGGCCTACGAATTATTTTTTAAATCCACAAATTGTGTATTACATGAAAAAATGGTATAATGGGGTACAAAATATGTGGTGCATTTATTACCAAATTACAATTCTTCCATTAAAAGAAGTTTATAGTTGATTGTTTATAAATCAAGATCAAATTTTTCGTTTTTTAAAAATAAAATCAAATTTACATGAAACTGCTGATACTTTCAATAGCAAAATAGCTCATTTATCCATTTGAAACCCTAAAATTAAAGTGTAGGTTAGACAAGACTCCCTTGACTAGGGTGTTTTCCCGTAATTTCTCTCTTATTTCAAATATATATTACTATATTTTTTTTAACAAAATGTAATTTAATGATAACAAATTTTTATTAAAATCTTGTTAAAATGTTTGAAAATATTGAGCTGTTACTAACCTTTATTATTTGTGGCATTAGCTTCTTTGAAGTAGATTTAGATGCTGCTGAAACAAGTGTTAATTTTTGCCTCTAATTTTACCATTACACCACCATTATATTTCACACCATTATATTTCACACCATTATATTTCAAATTTTAACATTTTATACATTCCTGAAAAACTGCTGTTACTAAAGCAGATTGATAGTTATGATTAGGAAATGCACACAAAAAACTCTGCAAACAATTCTCAAAAAGTGGAAAAGTTGAAATAAAAAAGTATTTTAACTACATATATTTTGTTTAATGTTAAATAAAAGTATAAATAATTGATAAATATTGATAGTTCTACACAACAAAATTACGATCCTTAATTTTAAACTAGATAACTTCTTTATTCCAAACTAATTACATCAATTACTAATTCAAAACAAATTCTTTTAAATATTGACATAAATAGTAAGATCTACCCACATGTGTGTGAGATATTTAAATTTATAAAAGTCCTTATCTAAAAAACTGATTTTGTGTTTTATATTTTAGATTTTTTTTCATAGTCAATAGAAAAAAAGAACTAAAATCGCTATACTACTGAGAGTGTCTGGAAAAAAAAGGAGACACAGTTAATTGAAAATATTGAATTGGGTTGTCTTCCAACTTGTCCAGAATGTAAATTTACAGTGCAGTATACATTGGTGTACTGGAAGATTAACTGCATTTCATGCGGGCAATTTCAATTTCAAATCAGACTTAACATTTGCAATAGTTGTCATCTGAAAATGTTTTAAGCTCTGTTGTAAAGAAGCGAACAATATTTGGTAAAAATTCATATTTTCCTACAAGCAAATCATAGACCTAAATGCACAAAAAATCAGGCAACAGATGGATAAAGCACCAAATAAAAATTTTCTAGGTCCATTTTTTAAAGTTCAGAGCTTGAAGTACAAGTTTAAGCTACCAGCCTGGTCTTGTGATTGTATATATACAGTAAAATAGAGAGAAATATTCCATTCCCCCAAAATATTTCATTTATTGCTTTTAAAATAATACAAATTTAATTTAAATTGTTTTCAAACCAGCTTTTAAAAAAAAATAATAAATTTAATGACATAAGTAATCTAAACTGACCTTTTTTTTTTTTTTTTTTGAGAATTATATTATACCGGCATAACTTGATCTCACCAATATTTATGCAATGTGATTTTTAAAACAATTAGTTCTAATGTAAGATTTTGCTTTAGTTTTCTATTAAGTGTGGCCACAAGTAATAAAGGTTTTGGTACTAAAACATTATTTTCCACAAAAATGTATTTAAACTTATGTGTGCCAAATGAGTAGAGGTCCTTAATAGTGATTAAAAATATCTTGTGAGGTAATGTCTTAACCGCCATTCTTTTCTTCTTCAAAACAATGAAGCGTTGAAAGCTATTTATACATAAATATTTGTATATCATCGTTTAAAGCTGACTTTTTTATATTATTTCCTTTATATATTGAAGAAAAAGTTGGGTTTGTAGTTGCATAATCTCCAGGAACAAATAATTTAAAATGTTGTTGAAACTACTAATATGAACACAAATACTGTGTACGACATCAGATACTGTATACAACTTTCTAATTACTGTCACTCAAGTATTTAAGTTTTTTTATTGAGTAGAATAATCTTCAAAGTGTATAATTATGAAATATGACACACATAGTTGGCTTTGCATTTTATTGTATGAATGTTTTTTTGCACATGATGAATGCATTGTATTTTCTTGATTGCTTACATTATTTTAGATCAACAACTTGTCATAAAATACCTTAAGATGAAAGTAAGATGAGGTGAAAATGATTCCGCAGATAAAGTCCGAAGCTTTTAAAAACTGCACAAATAGGGTAAGTGCTCCAGTAGTCGGCCAGTCTCCAGTAGTCGGCAACAATGACATAAAACTCCTCATAAATAGTATATTTTTAATTCAAAATCAGATATGACGCATTCACACATTCATGTACCTATCCTCAATCATCAACCAGTGGCAGTTAAGTTATGGGTACTTTTTTTTGAATTAGTAATGAGCCATTTCATTTTGAATGGTGTGCCCGTCATCCAAGATTGCGATTCTGCTTACTTTTCAGCTAAGATTATTCTGTGGCCGACTACTGGATCATTTACTAGTGTTGACAACAGCTTGGATTTTAACATATTTTTTTTTTTTTAATTTCTGAAACAAGTAGGTGATTCACTATCAGAAAGGTTCGTTCTAAAGTTTTACCTTGTTTTTGTTGCTGTATTGATAGCTGAAAGTTCTAGGTTAGCCAAGATCCACAAAAGATCTCTTAAATGGCCGACTACTGGAGCACTTACCCTATTGCTTATTGAGGCGTAGAGCAATTGGGATTATGTTTCAGCAGCATAGACCATTAGATTAATATGCAGTTGCGTGTTTTTTGCTGTAGAATTTTTCTAACTATAAAATAACATAGTGATAAAGGGACATGTGATATAGACTCCCATTAAACAGCAATCTTGTGTCTGTTTTTTTTTCCTCAAATGTGTTATTAATAGTTCTAAAAATGATTCCGTCTTATTTTAAATTGTTTCAACAACAAAACGAAAAATCCATTCTAATCACACACAGAATCTTCTTTTTGAAACAAAGATTTAAATTCAACATATTGCTAAATTTTTGAGTTTGGAGCTATTTTTGATTTTAGATTTATATTGAATTATGATTTGATCTATTTTGTTTTGCTCTATGATAATCATCAATGTGTTTTTGATTATATTTAGGGATGTGATTGTTTCTCGGTGTACAATAACAGAAACTATTTTCTTAAAAGATGTTGAAATCATCTATAAAAACATATTTATTTGAATAAGGAAACTTAGTTATTTATTTTAGTTTTTATTCATTCCTTCAATGGTGTGTGGATGTTTTGTTATGTTAAATTACAAATGTATTTTATTTGTCCCCTTGTTAAAAATATGTTGTTGATTTAAAATTTTAAAACGATTTAAATATTTATTGTATAGTTTATTCATAAATGGCTGCTTTTATTAGATTTTTCATTTTTTTTTATACGTTAAATGTATGACAAGAGTTACGCAATGCTTTATGGTCAAAATTGTGAATTAACTGTATAAAAGTATTGTTATAGGTTACTTTGATTTTTCTTTAATATAGGGGAGAGTTGAAACAAGTGGGATGTGTTTTGCATTGTTTTTCACATTAATCAAATTTTTATCTACATGCATTCATTGTGTATTTCACTATTTGATACAAAAAATAAAAACTTGAACAATGACTAGTATTAAGCATTAAGTTACTGCCCCTAAGCCAGGGCAGAACTACATGCAATACACAACTGGCTACCAGTTTGTTTAGCACTCTTAGCTTCTGTAAGATGGTTTCTGCCCCAAGCTGGGTTACTGTGTATTCTAGACTAATGAATTCTAATTAAAATGAAACTGCCGTCTCTGGATGGTATAACCAGAGATTTGTTTATTGTAGCGAGTTGTAGTTTTTAAAAAGAGAAAAACTAGTCTCATTCATTTCTACATATCTGTTTCATTCTCACATTCCATTCAGGCCCACTGGCCCTTCTGGTTAAGTGAGACCCATTTTTAAAATAAAAATGTCTAGGAAATAACTTAAAAAATAATTAATTATGTGTTAAGTACATACATGAGTAATAAATAAATATTATGTCAGCAGCAACGTGTGTCTGTAACAGGTAAAGTTGATTAAATTTATGCATATGATGATATTGTCTAGCTTTCAAATAACTTCTAAATTATGTTTCTTTAATTAGAGTTACTAAAATATAGAAACTGCATTTTGGCAATAAGACGTAGAAGTTGATAGGGGTATCAAATTTAGTAACCTGTTCTTTTGAATCCAATAAGACTTTTAAAATATTATTTTTACTAGTGATAACATTAAAATTAATTTTGATGCATTCGTGAATGTCAGTGATTTTTGTTCCAAAATTGTATAAAAACTAGAATATTAACTGATGAGTGAATAATTTTCAAAAGAAAGAATGAAAATGAAAACTATTTTCTTTGCAAAAAAATTTTTTTTTAACTTTCTGGGGCGAGCTTAATCTAACAGCATTGTGAAAGTTATTTAGTTCTTAAGCCCAGAATTATGACTCTGCCAGTTTAGATTTTCCCAACTATAACACAACTCAAAAAAGAGTCAGTTTACTTGTATAATTAGGTCATCTGATCAACGTGAAAGATAAAATCTTCTTTTTTAGAAAGTATAACAAACTACTATTGGCTCATTTCTGTACCTCAGAACCAGACTAACGTAAGTTCATTTTCGTCATTTTTCAGTAGAAGGGAAAAACGATGTATTCGACAATCGTTTTTCCCCTCTACCGAAAAATTACGAAAATGGACTTACGTTAGTCTGGTTCTGAGGTACAGATTTAACACCATGTCCTATCAATTTCAACTTTCCCCTATGCTGGACAGCAGATGCTTGTTATTATTATTTATCCTTTCGGAAATTTTTTAATTCATAATTGTCATGGCTATAAATCTTAAAATTTGCAAATTATCAAATACTGGAATTTTGTTAAAACACAAAATACAAGTGCCACCTTAAGAGAAACATTTTTTAACTATATCTTTTGCTAATTATCATAATCAAAATGCTTGAAATAGTAATTTTTATAAATGACTTGCATATGTTTGTGTGTATGATAAAAAATGAATTTTAAATGACAAGGGAAGAAATATGGGAAAGTGATGATTTTTCTTCATTGAGTAAATGAAAATGTAATAATCAGTGAGTTTTTGTAAATAAATTCAGATTATATAAACGGCAAATGGAGTTTTTTTTTTATTTCACCTAAATACACAGTGTCCCCGCACCTGGAAAGTCATGGATTTCAAATATGATCGAAATTGGTCATGGAAAGTCATGGATTTCAGCGAAAAATCCAAAAGTCATGGAAACTGACTTATTATTATGGATTTTAGCACTCAGGACCGATAAAAAAAACTTAGTAGGAAATGCAAAATTTAATTTTGTATTGACAAGTTTTAGTTAACAAATGGGAAACATTCATAAAAAGAACAATAAATAATAATGAAGGTTGATAAATTAAAAAATGTTTTGGAAAAGAAAAATGTTTAAAAATTTGATTTAGATTAAATTTTGATTTTACTAAAAACTGCTTTAAAAATTATGAAAAGTATCAAAATTATGATTTAGGATACGGGGCAATTTAATTTTGAAAATATTAGGTATACTTACTTTGTGATAAAATAAAAAAATATTTTTAGCATATACACTGCTCAAAACAATTAGGGGAGCACATGGTTTTAACAAAATTACGATGTATACCAATAAGTAACATAAAATGAATCGTTCTTAATTTAAAGCTTACCAGGAAACGGAATAAAAGAATTTTGTGAACAAATTAAAGTTCTCAGTCTGGAGAGTGACACCGGACATGTTCTGGTATGGAGGGACAGGGGCACACGAAATAACTGCGCATTCGTTCGTGAAAGGTCACAATACAGACGAGCTGGTTGGATGGTATGAGGTGAAATAAGCATAGGCGGACGTACGAACCTGCACATCATTTAGAATGGCACTTTTACGGGCCGAAGGTATGCAGACGAGATACTGAGACCTCATGTCATCCCTTACGTTGGAGCTATTGGAGATTCCTTTGTTTTGCAAGGACGATAATGCTCGACTGCTAAGAACTCGTCTGGTCGAGAACATGCTTGAAGCTGAAAAAATGCAGCGTATGGAATGGCCTGTGTGCTCTACAGACCTGAATATAATCAATCATGTTTGGGACATTCTCGGACGATGCATTGCTGTGCGACCAAGGTTGCCTGTTACTGTCTGAGACTTGGAAATTGCACTTCTTGAGGAGTGGAATAGTATTCCCCAAATTCAGACCCATAACCTTATCGCATCCATGCCAAACAGGTGTGCAGCAGTCTTAGCTGTTCAAGGAGACCACACACCTAATTAAAACTTATGCATCATGTCTAAACAGTACCTTTTTTTTTATCTTTTACATGTAACCAAAATGTTTCCCCAAAATCACCTTTTCATGTTTTTTCCTCATTTCCAAAGAATTAAAGATTAATTCCCAAGTTTTTAGGTATTTTTTCTGTATTGTGCATTGATACACGTGTACTATCCATTGTATGCCAATCCGTGGCTGTCTTGCACGGTTTTCTTCACTTTTTTGCTTGCTTTCCTAATTGTTTTGAGCAGTGTAGATATGTTACTTTTTGCATCGGCTTAATAAATCGTGTAATCCTCAGATGTTGCTTCTAATCATGATGAAAAGCAACATCCGCAGATCATTTGCCGATGCAAATTATCCTCTATTTTTTATGCTTCTATAACGATATCAAAAAATGCTTCCGTTTAGATTGATTTAAATCAAAAAAAAAAAAAATCGGAGCAAAAATAAAAATTTCTCATTAAAAAACCGATCTTAGTCTGAAAAAAGAAAAACTTTCACAACCATAGATTGAGAAAAATGATTCATTTAAATAAAATCAACGGATTTATTTAATAATTTCGTCAGAATAAAAACAACTGTCCCTGAAAAATCCAATTGGATCGAGTACAATAGTCCCCAAAATTCTCCTTTCAAGAAAGTTTCTTGAACTTACCCATTAGAACAGAGAAATTGGTCTCTGTAAACCAATGTGTAGAATGAGGATACCAGTTCTCCAATAAAGTCAACCATGCAATTCACCGCCAACTCGTTCATTTCGATTTTATAATAAGCCCGAAGCTGCAGTCCATGGATCGAAATGAACGAGTTGGCGGTGTGTTACCAGGGGTGATTGTGAGTTCATTAAAAAATACCTGAAAGTTTTGAAGAGAATGTGTTGGGGGGGGGGGGGTGCTTTTTTCAAGTAACCAAGGCTCCTATTATTTAAGCACACCTAATTTTATAATTATACATATTTAATAATAAAGTGTCTTTCATAAACAAACAAGACACATTTCATGTATTCGAATAGTTTCAAATATAGTTTCTAGTCAAAAACAATAGAATGGCATCTTAACATTTTTGCTCGATGAATATTATTAGTAATTATCGGAAAATCACCGAAAATTCGAAAAATGAAAAAAATACCGAAGGTGGGAAGACAAAAGCATAATTAAAAATATTTTATTTCCGGTATTTTCGACCATGAAAATACCGGAAATCCGGTAAAATACCGGAACACAATCACCCCTGCGACGGTGTATTGCATGTTCCTTCCTGCCTTATAGCCCTTGCTTAGAGGCTGTTACTCACTGCTTTAAAGTCAACCATTTCTTTCAAGATTTGAATATTAAAAATAATTCCAAAAACCACATTCAGAATAAAAACATTTCGAAATGGCATCAACAGTATATTTTCAAAGGGTTAGGGGGATTAAAAAAAAAAAAGTACAAAAAATTTCCCTACTGATTAAGGACAATATTCTCCAAAGCTCCCCATGAAAATGACACCAGATTCGGTTTAGACTGTTCTTTAAGAACAAACACTAAAACAGTAAAGAAAATTTAAATTATAAATAAAATTTTTGGTGTTCGTCTATAGGCTGCAAAAACAAATAAATAGATGTTAAAGACAAAAAATAATTAAAAGAGAACATATGTCCTTGACTATGGGAGCAGTCGAAAAACAATTGAAGATTTTAACTGTCCACACTTGAGCAAAAATAGTAACAATGTGGCATTCATTCAATAAAATCAATTTCCCCACAAGAGTTTATTTAGGCTATTTCATTTCATAAAAATCTAAGACAAAAAAATGGTGGCGATAGTGTAGCGACATCTGTTCCAATCTGTGCTAATTTTAAATTGTATAAAAAGTCAAATTATTTCATTTTTAAAATGAGAATTCGAAATTGTTTCTAAAAGTTTTTAAGTTCATTTAAAAATGGATTTTCCCCTCCTCATGACAAGTCTAAAAACATATTTTAGGCAAAAGCAAATGAATGCAAAATTAAGTTTAAAAAAAAAAAAAAAGTCTGAAAACAAAATAACTGTCTATGCTGAGCATAATTTTATTTTCTAATTATTCAATCAATCTAAAATTTTATTCACGAATACTGTTTGTGATTATTAGAATATTTACAACCGAACATTTTTGAAATTATCTGAGCAATTTAAAGTTTCAAAAAATAAAAATGTTGTTTTGAATGATGAACATTTCTCATTTACCCGATATATATTTCAGCTGATAATTTTACAGAGGAGCTAATATTGATTAGGTCGGTTATTTTCATGAGGATTTCAAGTGCTTGTTCTTTTTATTGGCTGACTTTTATTTTTGAAGGCATAATTTAACTGCTTAGTGGACTTCTTCAAATTTTAACGGAACCTTAAAGCTGGTTCAAGGCATTTTTAATGCAATTTTATTTACAAGTCCATTGGAAAGACAATCTAAAAATTATCTTATTGTCAAATAAGTAGTTCCTATATGGGTTCAACCGAATGCGTTAACCTTTATTAAATTGAAAAATAATAGCCAAGATAAAAATGCGCTGTAAGAAAAGGTACACTGCTCGACATTGAAAATGCAACACCAAGAAGGAGTGGTCAGAAATTGATGAAATTTGGTAAGAAGACAGAGACAGCATGGAACAATAAGTGATATTTATTTCAAAATAAATAAGCAAAATTTAGAGCGAGGACGGCGTCGGCTCAGTAAGAAGTAGGACCACCGCGGACAGCGATGCACGAAGAAACACATCTAGGCATGTAGCCCAGTGGTTGGGTAGTTGAATTCGAAAGTAATTGGTGGAAAGCTGGAAATTTTTTTAATCTATTCCTTATGGGTCTGTAATGAATATCCTAAGTTTTCCCCCTCCTACTAAGTGAGCTTTCGCCACAGCATCCAAAATAGTGCAAAAAAAACACCTACTTTTTCATTAATTCCACAATATCTTAAAAAGTACTTGTAAAAACGCCATATATGCATAAAGTGAATTTGTAGAACATAAAATTTTGAACAAAATGAGTACTTACAACATATACTTTTGTTAAATATTACGCTCACAGCTTAATTTCAAAGTTCAGCATAAAATCGCCAATCGCGCGTTTCAACCCTTTCCCGCTCATACAATAGCTTTCCCACTCCCACTGTCCCTCCCCGAACTCCCCCGGGAATAGAAGACCGTAGTGCGAAAAACGTAGTGGTGTTTTTTGCCTTTGGAACTAACTACACAGCTATTTGATCACCAAGTTGACATACTACATGCTACTGAAAACTAGTCATCGCAATGAACTAAAAAAATAAAAAATAATCCAATCTTTATGCAGAACTTAATTTATTTTTTAAGGGAAAACGCAAAAGCACTTGCATTTTATTTCACAAGAATTATTAACTGGAGAAAATGATTGACTTTAAGTGACTCAATTTGAATTAGAAAATTATGTTCAAATTTTTTTTTTAATCTATGGTTTGCTTTTCTTGAA
>JAXGGA010020151.1:0-18768 GCA_038373865.1 Uloborus plumipes | reverse complement strand
AGCTAGGCCATTTAATCTATCTTGAAGAGTTGTGGAACTTAAATTTCTTTTTATTAATTTTAATTTTGAGAAACTCCTCTCGCCACCTGCCGCACTTATTGGCAAAGATAGTAAAATTCTTAAAGCAATAGATAAATTTGGTGCAATATCAAGAGTTGGAACCAAAGATAAAACTTCGATTGGGCTTTGTTTTTCACCTAATAAGGCCGAAACTGACACTATTAAAAAAACCGGGACGTTTGGTAACCATGGCCGGACCCCTGTATATATAGTTCGTGAGATGCAATTTTGTTTTATAAATATAAGTTTAACATGCAAGCCTGTTTTTCAAATTAAATATTATTCAACCTCATGAATACATCGCAAGAAACGAATAGTAATGAAAATACATGAAACTTACTTCAGAAATATTCCTTTCCTAAAGACAAACCAAAGCATATTTTTTGAACTTTTTGCCTTTACTTAAAGATCGACGCTGATGATGGTTGAGTTTAGCTGCAATACATAGCAAATGGTATTTAGTTTCGGCCACAAAGATACAAAGGGGGCTTTCTAAAATCACCTAATTCGTTGAAAGTTCCCTACACGAATAAACGGTAAAATTACCCATAAGAGAAAACTCGTTTTATCGAAGAGGTAGTGTAAGTGACGCACGTTTTTTCTTTTTACTAGTACAAAAGAGAAGCAACACTACCGAAACAAAAAAATCATAAAAGCATCCCACTCCCAATGTTGTCCCGCTCCCCCTTTGCATCAGTTTCAAGGAAACAATTAGCAGGAAGAGAGTTTGGAAAATAGGAGCCATAAAGCGCATGGCCTGGGGTCCAAAATCATGCGAAGTACCCCGAAGTACCGGGGGGAGGGGGGGGGCAACCCTGGCGAAGTACTTTGTCGGTCGGACCAATCGGACCTCACACAACGCTGTCTCGCCGTCTCGCTTCGCAACTCTGTGGTGTGATCAGATGAAGTCCCCGACAGCAATTACGGAACAAAGAGCTCACGATAAAAATAAGACCTAAAACTTTCACGTTCGTTTCAAGCTTCCAAGCTGCAAAAGGAAATTTGTTTGCAAAAGACGTTTGTACAAATTTGTCATTAATGAAAAATGTATTTTAGACATTCAAACCAAAATGCCGCCCCTAAAATTTGGCGCCCCGGACAGGGGTCCGGAATGTCCGCCGCTAGGGCCGCCCCTGCTGGGGTCATGCTACACACTATGGAATTCAGAGAAAGGCGCCAAGGAGCGGTTTGGTTTATGGTAATTAACGTCAATAAAAGAATGAGAAATACTTTTCTTAATCAGATCTTCTCATTTTGAAATATAACAAATGAATAATACAAAAAAAAAAAAAAAGATTGTAGCCGCATGAATGTGCCGAATCGTTGTCCGAATTTGCCGAATGAGGAAGATGTTTGGGAGGTCCCGGTGACCTCCCTGGACCTCCCTTCGGGGCGCTCCTGGTCCCAAGGACCCACCGCTTTTGAAAAAGTGGGTCCATTTTAAAAATGGTGGGTCCCGCACTCCGCAGAAAAAAAAAAAAGTGCAGCAATAATTTTTAATCTATAATCAAAAATAAACAACATTACAGATTCAGGCTGTGTAACATATAACATTACAGACAACGAAGTCGTCATAGGTCGCGTTGGTTGAAAAAAGGCATAGATAATCCGCACCACCTAAATTTTACACTTTCGTCCCGCAAGACGAATTTTAATGTGTCCCGCGTGACGCGCTAAGTTTCAAGCATTGAGTCCCTTTCCTGAAATCTGCGTATTTTACGCGCTATAGCGCGTGAAGGGGGCGGCTGATTGTAGACAATTTCTGATGACTTAAGAGGTCTGACATTTTTTGGAGATTTAAAGTTCTAAAAGCAAATCTTAAGATATATTTTGTTAAATTAGTGGCAGGAATTGCGATAGAAACATTAGCTCTGGGAATTTTTCAAAATTCTAGCTTTAAAGACGCACTTTTATACGAGCTTGATGATGTTAAGAACATGGGAGGTTCGGGGGTCCGCATCTGCAACTTTTTCGAAATTGATGCTTAAAAACCTGATTGTGAATAGATGGGGTTGAAGAAATCTTTTTGGTTTTCTTTCAAAATTGCATCTTTAATAAAAGTGCAGTTTCAGACCATCTTAGGTGAAAGGTGATGTAAGGGGGAGGAAAGATTAGGGACTCTCCCCTGAAATTTCTTGGATGTAGAAGTCTTAAATACGCAACGGAAGGTCTTTGATGACGACAGAGGAAAAGATGATGCTTCTAAGATATTTCATAGGATACTTGTGAAATTGTAGCTCAAAAACAGAAGTTCCACCTATCTCTGTTTTGGTGATTTTTATAGGAGAGAATAGTGTTGCCTGAGAAAATTTTCGTAATTGAAGTTCATGCTAAATTTTAGAAATTGAAAGACACGATTATAGGCGATATTTGTTTACATTAGAGCAGGGTTGGAATGTTTTTGCGAAGGTGGAAAAAACTGGTAAAAACCGTCCCAGTAAAATTAACTTTTTTGCCAGTTTCTGCCAAAGTGGCAAGAATAATTAACTTTATTTACGAAAATTTTCCAAAATTTTTACTCTTTAAAGTGTGTTTATTTTTTAACTGAGAATATTCATTGCATCATTCAACCTACTCTCTCCGAAAAAGGCTTCTTTGGTAAATACTATTATAGAATTAAGGGGAGAGTTATTAACTGTAAAATAGGTTACTTTTAAGGCAGGCTTTGGCTTTGAAGTTTTAACAGGGACAACGTGAAGGGGATTGGAGGTCAATTTCTAAAACCCTTTTTACTTTTTACGTAGTAAAGGAAATATTGTGATCGCGAAAAAAAAATCACTCAAATTTGAGTCTAAATTTTGATTCTGCTCACCCCCGAATGAATGTTCGGTAGTTTTTTCGACCTGTCAGCACGTGCATATGTACCTACCAACATATAAACAGCCGAAAAATCCTTTTCAACCACCCCCGAGTTAATTACGACGAGTTTTCTCGTGACGTCTGTATGTGCGGATGTATTTTTGTATGTGTGTCGCCTAACTCAAAAACTATATGCCGTAGAAGCTTCTAGCTTGGTATGTAGGCTCTGAGGATGGTCTAATTGTGCACCTCCCCTTGTGGTTGCATTCGAATGTTCCCAAGAGGGTGTTTTACCCCTTTTTTTGGGTAGTGTTAACTTCAATGCAGACTCAAGTGATATGAATTGGCGCGAACACTTGGCGATATGTCGCCAAGTGTTTTACGTCAACTTGGTGACATATCACCAAGTTGGCGACAAATTTGGCGAAAAAAATATTTTTTAAATTTGGGTTTAACTTGGCGATATTTTGCGAAAATTTTACTGAATGATATTAAAATCAGCAATATTTAAAAAATTAACCATTGTAAAATATTTTTTGCATTGTTTCGTGGCAGATTTGGGGAGTAAATATTTGAATCGTTACCTTGCTCCCTCCAAGCACTTTTTTTTAAACTTAAGGCAACTACTAAGAAATTTACACGTAAAAGGAAGTAGTGTGGGGTCCATACCAGATTTTTTTAACATATATTGCCAGAGGTGATACTGTATATTATGTACATGTAAAGGCGTTGTACCCCTCCCCCCCCACCCACCATAAAAACCCCCATAGATGCTCGCTGCACCTAGTGGTTGTAACCCCTGTGGCAGAATTTTTTTCAGCTTTCTGCGACAAATTTTCTAGAATCAATTTCTTTCTGCAACACAAAATTATTCTTCAATAATAAATATATACTGTAAAATCCTGAAAATAACCCCCCCCTATTTTCAAAACTAAAATGATAAATTACAGGTGGGGGGGGGGGGTTATAATCGAGATTTTTTATACAGTATATTCAGGATAAGAGAAATTTCTCTTTTTTCCAAAAAAAAGGGAGGGGGGTTATAATCGATGGGGGGGGGGGGGGTTACTTTCGGGATTTTACGGTATATGCAACCCCCTTTTGTTTATATTTATAAAAATGTTAACATTAACACTGTAGATTCATAGGTTTTTTCTGGTGGCTGTTTATTATTATTCTTTTCTTAGCCTTTTTTTGCCTCCCAATCACACTGTCTGCACACTGTCTCTCTGATTCTGCAACAATGTTGCTGTGTCTGCTGCTTTCTGCCACAGGGGTTGTAATTAAGAACACATTCTTATCTTTCAGTTAGTTTTTAGCATGGAAGTCATGCCAGATCTATCCTGTAGTAAGGGCAATGTAAATTTAGAAAGAAATAAACTATAATTAGTATTTACAACATCTTCATCTTACAGTGACAGTAGGCCAGTGGCGGATCCAGCGGGGAGGGCACGGGGGCACGTGCCCCCCCTGTCATATATTCTCGAAGAGCCTAAAACCCATACTGAAACAAGAAACACCGATCAAATTTTCGGTGCCGATTGGTTACATCTGTTTTGCATTTTTTTAAATATTTTTTTAACAGTTTTTTGGCAACGGAATCGAAAAAGAAAATTCATTTTGAGTATTATACTCTTGGCATATTTCCGATGTGAGAAAAATGTGTCGTTTTTTTTTTTTCCTTTTATTTATTGATCTTCGGAACTTTCGAATGTCTCAAACTTATCCCATGGCTCCAGATCATTTGAAAGCAAAGGCACTCTGCTTTGACGTATTTTTGCTTACCTTGTATTTGCATATAGAAAAAAAAAGGGGGGAGACATAACAAGCGGTTGAGTGGAAGTATGTTTTTCATTCTCATTCCACTTGGCTATTACAGGCATTTAGTTTTTTATTCCTTAAACGTAAATCAAAGGGAAAAACTACTCACTTAATACATTTTTATGACGGCTACATTTCTTCAAACGCTAAAATATGTTTTGATACTTATTGTCTGAATGATACGGCGCCAGTCTGTGCCTTAGGGTGGGGCGGAAAAAAAAAGTTTTTCAGATCAACTTCTAATACTTGCCAAAAGTTGTCTTTGGTGATAGTTAGCTTTTGTGCAAAATTTGAGAAAAATCGGTTAATATCTTCAGGGGGCGCTGCGATCGCAAAGTTTTACCATAGCTTTGTTATGGATTTTATGTTTAAAATATCAACAAGAATGGCTTTAGCTGGTCTCTTTGCGTATTTTTTACTCAAAAGATGTTTTCATGCATTAAAAGCATATGAAATAACTCACAAATATTATTTTATATGACATATTTATATTTTTAAAAAAATCACTTTTTTTCACGATTTGTTTCTCTTTAAATGCTTGAAATATAAATATATCATATAAATTAATTTTTTGTGAGTTATTTCGTATGCTTTGAATGCTTGAATATATCTTATGAGTAAAAAAATGCAATGAGATTAGTTAACGGCATTGTTTTTCATATTTTAACCATAAAATCCCAATAAAAGCTATGATAAAACTTCGCGATCGCAGCGCCCCCTGAAGATTTTAACCGATTTTTCTTAAATTTTGCACAAAAGCTGACTATCACCAAAGACAACTTTTGGCAACTATTAGAAGTTGATCTGAAAAACTTTTTATTTTTCGTCCCACCCTACTGTGCATTCTTCCGAATTTAGACTCATCAAAAAAGAAGACATCCAAAGCACTGCAGCGAAAAAATTGTTATATTTTAACCGTTATGGGAAAGTAGATAGTTCTTCAGTGATATTTTCTCGAGTTCGAGTGGGGGGGGGGGGGGGGCGAGGTTGTTCTCAATGTTTGACGATAGTGAATTAAGTGCTTTTATATATCTTTTGCATTGTTTTAAAAAATGTTTTTTTGCATACGTTTATGATGGAATGCCATTATTACCAGGAACCGAAAGGTGAGGAAAATACGATAATACATAAGAATATGACAGTTGTTTGTTTTTAACAATAATTATTATTTTTCAGTTAAAAAATAAAAAAACATTTTGTGCCCCCCCTGTAGATTTTTTCTGGATCCGCCACTGCAGTAGGCTATGTTCAAACATGGGCCATTTTGAATTTTCCCAGAGTGGGTGAGGGGTCACAGGGTCATTCAATGCAAATTATACCAAAAAATAACCAAAGCAACAACCATTTATTTATAAATGCATTCATAAATCAGATTCGAGCAATTTTCTCCTCCTGACCCCACAATGTGACTGGCCTGGCTATCTTACTACTTTTCTGAGGCTTAAATGTCTGATTGTTGATCTGAGATGAGATGGAAACATAGTTTAACTTGTAAACAGATTTTGTATAGTTCATTACACATACAACACATTTTATGCCACATTTTGAAATTTTCATTTATATCAAATCTTGATTAAAACAAGCTTCATTGAATAATTTTTTGAATTTCTTTTCTATTTTGCTTGTAATATTACAGAAAATGCCTTCCATTAAACTGCAAAGCTCCGATGGAAAAGTATTCGAAGTTGATCTGGAAATAGCAAAAGCTTCCACTACAATCACAACTATGCTTGAGGATCTAGGAGTTAATGATGATGATAAAGAAGTTGTTCCTGTGCATAATATTCGCTCTGAACTTTTGGAGAAAGTTATTGAGTGGGCGACTTACCACCGAAATGATCCTCCGCCTACTGAAGAAGATGATGAGACTGAAATGATGAAGACTGATATAAGCGAATGGGACAAGGAATTCTTTTCGAAGGTAGGACATTAAATTTTCTCTAGATTGGAGGATTTTTCTTCTTCTTACTTATCTCAGGTTGTCTATGTCTAGCTGGGCTAGACAACCCCCATAAAACCAAAAATGTCTAAAATATCTAAAAAACGTGTAGGATCCCTAAGGACTTCGTCTTTTGTAAAATTCAAACAGGTCAAAATATGTCTGGCGGAAGCCACGTCGGCCCAACACCAAGGACAATGGTTTCATGGCAAGGAGAATAAGAGCATCTTCAATGACCCTAAGGTCTGGGGCACTGGAGGTTGAAGAATGACTTTGCCCCCAAAAACCAGCCACTCCTAACATAAAGAACAGACGCTGTTAAAAGAAAACCAAAAACAAAAAAATTTTAGTCGCCTTTTACGACACGCATCAGCTACATTGGGACTATTCTTACTCCCCGGTCACGACACGGGGCAAGGGGACTCTAAAACAACAATGTTCCTAGCACAAGTTATGCTGTCTCCCTTTCTGCCAAAAAAAAAAAAAAAAAGCTTGTGTTACAAAAAGGATACAAGTTCATATAATTTCTGAAACCTTTTTGTTTTTTGTGTTATGAAAGTTTTAATTAAAAGATAAGTATAATGAATGCATTTTATGTGAAATTTGCCGTAGACACATAAATATCCTCTTCCTGCTGTAACATTGTGTTCTATGTTAGTTTGATATAATAAATTTAATTTAAGGTATCTTGTTTCAAAATTAGAGTACAGTAACCCCTCGTTATATCGCGCTTTTTGGGGGACAAGAAAAAAGCGCGATATAACCGAGGTCATTAAAAATAGTTTTCTATCCAGCATGCAAGTAAATTATACATGCACATACATAAAAATTCATTTATTCGAACATTAGCTTTTTTTTTCAGTCAAAAGTAACAAAAAAATATAACTTTTACAGATTACTACTACACATTACTAACAGATGCTTTTCACTCATTGTATCAATACAAAAGAAAGTGTTCAGTAGTTTCCAAACTGTTTCTGCAGTATGCAAGTTTGTGTGACAGGAATTTGCTGCTTCTTTTCAGCGAATTCAGAAGAATAGAAGAACCTTCGTTTTGTCCATTGATGACAAAATAAATGAGAAAGAGACCTTTTCTGAGCACCTTACATATTTTCTCAAAAATGGTTTCGAACTAAAAGGTTTTTTTTTTGGGGGGGGGGGGGGAGACAAAAGAAAAGAGCGATATAACGAGGGGGCTACTGTATTTCATTTATTAGAACCCATTAAATCCTTTTTGTGTTTTGCTCCTCAGAATGGCTGTCCTTCCTCCACGCGTAATATTGTTACTGTTCTAGAGTAAATTTTCCTTGGAATAGAAACATATGGCCATTGCCTTCGTGACATTTCTTTTGAAATAGGTAAAATTTAACTTTGCTGATCAAATTTTTTTTTAATTGTTAATAATTCATTTATTGGAGATTTTATGCCCAATAAGACCATTATTGTTGAGTGAAATCGTATTTTATACATGTTAGCTGCAATTTATAATAAGATTAAGTTAGGTATCACCATGCTTGCTTCCTCTCTCAGATCGTGCACTGTATTAAATTAGAGCAAAACAGCGAAAATGGCCTTGCTTTATTTTTGCAATTTAGATAGTATTTTCGCATTTTGTGAAAAATGCGACCGTAGGGGAAATCCTGACCCAGCTGGGCATAATTACCGAACAGGCCGACTAAGCTATGGCTTACTGGCCTCTACTTTTTGAGGCTTCCA
This sequence comes from Uloborus plumipes, assembly GCA_038373865.1. Taxonomy (NCBI): domain Eukaryota; kingdom Metazoa; phylum Arthropoda; class Arachnida; order Araneae; family Uloboridae; genus Uloborus; species Uloborus plumipes. The sequence goes on along the minus strand of JAXGGA010020151.1, from coordinate 10,433 downwards.
AATTATTAACCGTCCCTTTTCTTTGCAACCCCAAGTATATTTTAAGAGGACACCTGACATCGACCTGCCGGGTTTGTAGTGACATTTTGTGTGTTTAAGGTCTTCAACAGACCCAAGAAAATGTTTCTCCTAGCCCCCCCCCCCCCCCCCCAAAACTGGATAAAGGATTTGGAGGCCCATAGGCATTTGAAATGAAGTGGTCCCTTCACCATATGGATTTGATAAATTAGATTTTAAACAACAGATATATATTGTGCAAATATATTTTAATCATTTAAAATTGTTATTATGCAGTACATAATCCGGGGACAATCTAGAGAGATATTAAGTCCGTTAAAGGACCCTTCATAAAATTCAGGCACTCAAAAAAGGACCCTTCACAAAATTCAGTCACTCAAAAAAGGACCTTTCACAAAATTCAGTCACACAAAAATGGACCTTTCACAAAAATTCCACAATCAAAACTGACTCTTCACAGAAATCCGAGTTTACGGAGCGATTGGGAATATTTTTCGCCGTAACTATTTTTCACAAAATTAGGAATTAGTTTTCACAAAATTCTGAACTATTTTTCAAAGTTCCAAAAACAGGACCTTGGTCAAATATCCTGGATTGACCCCTGAATAATTAATCATAATGATTGATTACATTACAGGTATAAATAGTATTAGTGGTGAGCAAGGTTTAATTTGCATAGGGAGTACAGCTCCTGCACGTACAAAGTTTAATACTTTCGGCAAAATTCATGCTATTCACGAGATAATACAATGTGTGTACTTATGAGCTCTTGGCACCTCTTATGGTAGAAATTATGCCTTGGTGATGAGAAAGAAGTTGGATAGAAGTATGAACTATACTTAAGTTCTATTCACATATTGATCAAATAATGTTCTTTCTGTTTAGCTCAGTGCCATCTAAAGTTATAAAAGGATATCTTCGGGATTTCTCGGGGTGATTTTAAAACCCTGGGGCCCATAGGCATCTGCCTATGTTACGTTGCCTATTTAGTAATCCACCTCCCTCACCATACCTTTGTCAAATCCTGTCTGCCAATATTTTTTTTTTCTAAGGATGAGTTAAAATTCAAGGTTTGGAGTAATGCTGGATTTTATGGTTGTAAGGGACTCAGGGGATGAAGTTGAAAAAAAACCTTTTCTGTGTTTGAAAAAAAATTCGGTAGCTGGAGAAACTTTTTCCATGGCATTATTAAGATTTCTGCTTAGCCTTAATATTGCATAAGCAAGTTGTGTAGGAGTTTTGTTCCTAAAAAAAGCAGTCAACTTTACTGACTTCGCTGTTTATAAATGCAGTATTGTATTTAATTTTTTTGAATTATTTTTTGGTTAAATGTTCTTTTTTTTTAATAGGTAGATGTGAAAACATTATTTGAACTCTGCCGGGCGGCGGATTACTTGAATATCAAAGGTCTTATAGATGTTAGTTGCAAAACAGTAGCTAACATGATCAAGAACAAGACATCAGAAGAGATTCGTGATTTATTCAACCTAAGACAGATAATGGCTGAGAACAAACTTAAAAATCCTGTAGCTCCTTCTACACTTCTGGAATCTCCATCTACTTCAACTTAAAACATTCATTAAACTTTTTCACAATGACTATTCCCTTGGCAAGTGCTTTCATGCGTTTTTAAGTTTAGGTTTATGTCTTTAAGTTTAGGTTTGTCTTTTTAAGTTTGTTGTCTTATAATCAAGATTTTTTGCAATTTGTTAAATATTTGACCTTGTCCAGGGGTGGTAGTTTTCAGGGGCTACCCCTGATTTCAGGGTTTCCCAAATAAGTATTCAGAGTTTCACAGAATGCTTTTCCATGATTTGACTCTTGTTCATTTTCGCCCTTTCCTCCTTAGCGAGAAAAACAAGCTGAACATTACACATGTTCATTTTTGTATAAGGTAGAATTTTTTCTTTTCTTTTTTTTCACTACTATCTAGGTTACGGGCTTTTACATGACAGAAATTTCAATTCTTAAATAGTTTCCTTTTACATATTTGAGGCTTGAAGTCCTGATTTTCTTAAACAAGTTAAATGAGTATGAAATATTTATCTTCCTCTTTGCTATTTTATGTTGATTCAATTAACATTTGCAAATAATGTGAATGCCCCTCCAAAAAAAAAAAAAAAAAAACCTTTTCAAAAACATCCCTCCAAAAATGTCTATTATGCAACCTGCGCTATCCTTCTTTTCATTAAGGGCATCCCTGCAAATGAAACATAGAGCATTAGAAAAATTTCAGGCTTCATTGCATTTCACCTTTCACTTTCAGGGTTTTTAATGTTGAGTTACTATCACCCCTGCTTATCTGTATATAAGAGCTGTGCTAAGCTTTTTTGTCTGTATGTGTGTGGGCGGGGGGGGGGGGGCATTACAGATAGTATTTTTCAATGCAGTTATATTGCCTTTGTAGGGAGATAATAAGTTTTTTTTTTTACGTGGCGGGGGGGGGGGGGGGGTCGTCCACAGAGGTCTGGACTTAAGGAACCACTGTTATATATGATGCTGTGATGTTCCTCTGATTTTCAATGGTCACATTAATATATAATGGTTAACATCCTATTATGTCATCTGATATTTTATTTTTAAAACATCATGTTATGCAAAGAATTGTAAATACCATTCATACAGATATACCATTTAAAGCAGGGTTAGAAATTGGTAAAAAAGCCTACTGGTTCCTCGGACCAGTCAATACAAACATGTACCGGTCCACAGACAACATTACTGGTCCTCCTTAAATTTAATACAAAACATGTTTGTACTTAAAATTACTTTTATTGAAACTAAGACTCATTTGTAACTCATTGATCAAACAGAAAAAACACAGTTGATTGGCGGAAAGTTCTCTGAGGTTTCCTGTGATTGACGTTTTTCGGTGGCTGGTCGTCCTTTGGACCATTGATTTTTTTTTTTTTTCCGGTGGGCCGAGGCGAGTTTCACTTGTCTGGGACCAGTGGACCAGCAGTAATCTCGAACCCTGATTTAAAGTACGTAAATTTTTTCATGAAATGTTTTTTTTAAGTATAAATACTTATAGAAACATTAATTTTAAGTCCATGTTAATAATATTAGCAAATAGACTACTGATTTGAGAAGGAAATTGATGGAGTTGAATTACTTAAATTAGCACTGATTGCAAATACCAGATATCAAAATATCCGATATGTTTCAAAATATCTTGATGTTTTTGAACCCTTTTATATGCATATTTTTATACAAATTAAGATTTAGCTCTGATCTTGTGAAATTTTGCAGGAAACTTCTTACAAATGTTACTTTTCTTCAGGACTTACTTGTGGTCTTATAAGATCTGTGTATAAATCTGTACCTCAGAACCAGACTAACGTAAGTCCATTTTCTTCATTTTTCGGTAGAGGGGAAAAACAATTGTCGAATACATCGTTTTCCCCCTCTATTGAAAAATGACGAAAATGGACTTACCTTAGTCTGGTTCTGAGGTACAGAAATGTCAAACTCAGGTTTTTAATCTCTGCTGCTTTAATATAATACATTATAGCATCTATTCATGTAGTTTTTATGTAATTCATGTAGTTTTTCAAATAGTATGTTTTAAATGTACATATTTTGTGAAGTTTTGCGTAATGTACGAGTACTATCTCTTGCTCTGAAGCGAAGGAGAGCTCATCTGGCCATTAGTACTGGTTGTTTTCACATTTTTAATTTTGTTTCATATATCCCTTTGCTTCTCATTACCTCAAATACTGTAATGCCTTATGTGTTTTTAGGTGCTATTTTTTAAGCTACAAACTTTTATTTTGAATAAACTTTTTAGAAAATCATGTATGTTTGACTAAATTTTATTCAAATCATTGAATTATTCAGATTATTACTTTCTTGAATATTTGCATATTTTCAGATTAAGTAGTAGAGAATGTGGGGCAAAATTAAATAGAAAAATAAATTAACTCTTTCAAAATGAAAAAATTGGAAATTTGTTTTGAAACTTATTGTACATAAGGAAGGAATAAATATAATTTTTCAATTTTGGCAGTTATTTTGTACTTTCAGAAAAGGTGGAAAATTTTCATCCCAAAAAACCATGGGGCACAGTGAAAAATAAATTATTTTTGTAATTAAACAATTTCTATTCGATGGTTAACAGTAATTTTCATTACATGAATTTGTAATGAACAAATAAATAAATTATAAAAAATAAACAAAAAAAAATGAATTAAATAATACATGGGGAGAACTAGATGATTGAATAGAATACGGAAAGAGGGAGAGAATTGGAAAATAATAAGCAATAGAATGTAAATGAATTAATAAATGAAGAAATACGTGTTTGATTGAATAAATGAAGGAATAAGTATAAACAAAATGAACTATTTCACTTTGCGCCGCTTGCACTTGACAAATTGCATTGAACATTTAAAATCAAAATTGCTTAGTATGAACTAAATAAGTACTGCATTGTAGATCTCGATAAATGGTAAAAAAAACAATTTATCATTTTTTATTATAACAAGCATTTTTGAAAATACGTTGATATTGCAATATGTGTGCATCAATTTTGAAAATTACTTGTATCATTTTTTTCGATGATCTTCAAAGCTATTTATTTTTTGACTGGAATCAATGCCTCGTAAGTACTAAATGCCTACTACATTTGCCTCAATACGGGAGACAGTTGTTCCACTTTGAGCGCCACCTTGAGGCAATCCGAGGATGTCGTAGTGATGATAAATCCAAACAATATTGGAACTAAATTGTTTAATTGGTTAATTTTTAAATTTAGAAACAACCAATCGATAATTTCTGTCTCGAAGAACTCTGATAGATGACTGCTTTGTGAACCAAGGGAGAAATTTTAGTCTGCTAAAAACCAGAAAGTAGTAGACATTTAGTATTTAGGAGGTGTTGCTAGAATCAACTATATGTTGAGTAATTTAGGTAAAATATTGCCAGATAGATGACACTGAAAACTTTGAAAATATTTTACTATTTCACTTTGCCTCACAATCCCCCTACAAGTGAATAAGCTAATGTATTATAAAATAATAAGAATCAAAACATTAGCATAAGTCGAAAAGAATATTTTTTTAGCGTCTTTTATTTTTTACCAATTAATTTGAACTTTTGCTTTGTGCTAAATTTTTTTGAATTTTCTGCTTAGTATTTTGGCATTATTCCTTAAGAGTAGTCGAGTATGTTTTATTTCATGAATTGGAATTTTTTTCTAGTACGTTAGCATTAGCTAAATGAATCTCAATTTTGAACTTGTAAGTTTTATATTTTGGTGCTGTTTATTATTTGAGTGTTATTATGTGAGTTTCAGCCTCGTGCTATGTCTTGGGAGGGCGGTGAAAAGGGCTCCTTGATACTATGGTTGGGGGGGGGGGGAGGGTTGTGGCTTTGTAAAGGATGGGGCGATACGGGGTCATACTCCCCTCCCTTCAGTTTTGTTTTCTTTAGAAGTACAAATCTGAAGGGAATATAAAATCGGATTTCTTAAAAGTGCATTTTAATCATTATCCCAATCCAAAACTATTTGTATCGGAGCTAGCTCCTCCTTTCTCTCTCTTTCTGAATAAATAGCGAACTGTAGGGTCGTATTTCGTTTGTCGATGTTAGTTCCTTCTCGACCCTGTCCATTCCCTTCTCTTAACTTCATCAAATATGGCCTACAATTTCGTTTTTAGAATTTCATTTGCAAGATTCTGAGGATCCCCGCCCTCAAACGCCTTTCTTAACATTATCAAAGTTCTAACATTTTGCTTTTGGAACTTCAATCCCCCCCCCCCTCTTTAAAAAAATCGCTGACGAGTTCCCGAGCCTCATCTTTTTCTCTTATTCTACCACACATCACCTTCTATCACTTTTTTAAGTCTTCTTCTTTTGAAAAAAATCTGGACTAGCGGCCTGAACCTCCTCTCTCATAACATCACCAAAGGGAGTTAAAAACTGATTTTGGTACTTTTAAAAGAGTCCCTGAACATTGTCCATTTCCCTGATATTATCAAACATAGATTGCAATTTCATTTATAATGCTTCAATTTTGAAAAACTTTCCGGGAGACAACTCCTGAACTCCCATTTCCTAACATTATCGAAGATCGTCTGGAATACCGATTTTGGAACTTCAATTTGCAAAAATTGCTTGGGAAGAGTCCCTGTGCCTCTTCCTCTAACATCGTCAAAAATGGCCCCACCTTGTCCGAATATCACCAAAGATCGTCTGAAAATAGGTTTTTTTTTAAACTTTAATTTCGACAAAAACTCTCCCCCGCCCCCTTAAAACAATGATTTTGCTACTAAAAGTGAAATTAAGCACCTCCCCCTCTTCCCAGTTTAGACAATTTAATGGACTATATATATATATATATATATGGTTCATTTTCTTGGATGTGGGCCGTGGTAGCCCGATCGGTAAGGCGTCGGACTCGTGACCGGAGGGACCCGGGTTCGATCCCAGTCGATCAAAGAGACACCGTCATCATTAATGGTGCCTGGGGGACGTTAAAAATGTCGTGGTCACAAAGTCCTCCAAGTGAAACGATACTTCTGGGGGTGCAGGGCCAAGGGTTTGCTCGGCTCTTGGTTCTGGTTCAAAAAGAACGGAGCGCTCTTCAGGACCCTATCCCGGTTAAACCACGAGTTGTGGTAGGTACGGGGGACCCTGGAGTGAGTGAAGTGAAGTGGGTATGGATGTGGGGAGAGGCGGGGGGTCTCAAATATTTTCCGTCTTGGATGCAAGGCCTAACTTGCACCCATGGTTTAGTCCTTCGGAAAGAGATGCACTCTCGCTGGCTAACTCTTACTGGTTGCGGACGTAAATGACGTAATGAAGAGCAACAACACAGACAAAGAACATGCTTGATTTTAAAAGTCTTATAAACGATTCATGAACTATCAAGGTAATCAAAACATGTGTCATAAAAATGTACTTTCACTTTCCATTCACAGAATAGACGTTTTTCTTTTCGGAGTACAGAGCCGCTATCCCATTCGCTTTCATATTAAAATTCGGTCTTAACCCATTAATGCTTGACATTTTTTTTTTAAAGATATTTTGTATACTGGTTACAAACGGTGTTTAATGGGCAGAAAAAATAATTAAAAAAATATTATGTAAAAAATAATTGTTTTATTAAGGAAAGAAAAATCGTCCCTTAAAAGTTACGATAGACCCCAGAGGGTACATTTTTTTTTCACTTATTTTTTTTTTCTGCCAACGATATAATATTTAAAAAGACATTTTATAAGAAATAAAATCAACAATTAACATAAACTGGGAAGCTAAGAATAACTTTGAAGTCTTAGCTTTTTTTCTTGAGATTGTGAACGATGTCATTTTTGACACAGATCATATTAAAACTGCTACAGAACACTCTTCACTATGGTTATAGGCTGAAATCTGTTAATAACGAATCGAAACAACACCAAACTACTAATTGAACACTATTATTTGGTTGAAATGTTCATTTTTTAGAAATTCAGACCCTTTTTTTGGACCGTCTCTAAAAAAGGACGCTAGGCATTAATGGGTTAAAGGGAAAATACTGCACAAGGTACTTAATCAAAGTTGTTGAAACCCAAATCTGTATTCTATCCTCAACCCTTTATGCCCCGACAGTACTCAGAAGTCCCGCTTATATTAATTTAGTATTATGAATCCTAAATGCCTGGAGTCATGCTGGTACTTGAAAGTACCCCTCCTTGTACTTTGCTGAGAGGTCGACAGATGGGGGGGGGGGGGGCGTACTCATGTGTATAGACGTATTCATATAGGACTCTAGATAGATGGTACCTATGATCGGAAACATTTTTCTTAGGGGCTCTATGGCGTAGGGGGCCTTAGACCTTTCTGAATGTCAACATTTTTTTACTTGATACACATGTCGTTTGATGTACACTGCTCAAAATAATCAGGGGAGCACATGGTTTTAACAAAATTGCGCAAAGATGTGTATCAATAAGTAACATAAAATGAATCGTCCATAATTTAAAGCCTACCAGGAAATGGAAGAAGAAAACTTCATGTGCATATTAAATTTAATGACGTCAAAAAACCAGAAAAAGGAGATAAGTGCAGAAATCGGGATGTTGCAGAGACGTCCGTTTTATTGCGTATAATAAAACGCAAACTGTGAAATTTAATAGCGCAGTAGTTATTTTTTATATTTTTTTAATAGACAAGGTTACTTGAGAATGTCTTGATTTACCGGAATCAATGCCATGGCGTGTTATAAGCAGGCTGGAATTCGGGCAAACACAACGTAGTGACGCAGATGATGTAGGAGTATGGAGTAGTCAGAAGTGTTGCAATTCTGTCGAATCGATTCCAAGAAATCGGAAATGCTAGACGACGATCAGGGCAAGGTCGACCACGTGCCAATACAGCAACCGATGCCCGGTATATACGGTTTACAGCCCGTCGAAACAGAATAGAGAATGCTACGCATCCGCAAAGACAGTTGTTCTTGGCAATAGGACGAAGGGTATCCAGCCAAACAGTACGTAATCGACTTCATAAAAGAGGGCTCTATGCGCGTAGGCCAATGGTCTGCATTAATGGTCTGCATAGGCGGACACACTGACCTGCATATCATTTGAAATGGCACTTTAACGGACTGAAGTTATGCAGGCCAGATACTGAGATCTCATGTCATCCCTCACGCTGGAGCTATTGGAGATTTCTTTGTTTTGCAGGAACGATAATGACGATCGAAGAGAGCTCGTATGGTAGAGAACATGCTTGAAGCTGAAAAAATACAGCGTATGGAATGTCCAGCTTGCTCTACTGACCTGAATAAAATCAATCATGTTTGGGCCATGCTCGTACGAGGCATTGCTACTCGACAAAGGTTGCCTGTTACTGTCCGAGACTTGGAGATTGCACTTCTTGAGGAGTGGAACAGTATCCCCTAAAGTCAGATCGATAACCTTATCGCATAAATGCCGAACAGGTGTGCAGCAGTCTTAGCTGCTCAAGGAGACCACACGCCTTATTTAAACTCATGCATCATGTCTAAAGATTAACTTTTTAAAATCTTTTATATGTAACCAAATTGCTGCCCTAGATCACTTTTTCATGTTTTTTCCACATTTTCAAAGAATTAAAGATTAATTCCGCAGTTTTTAGGTCTTTTTTTCTGCATTGCGCATTGATTACGGGTGTTCTATATATTGTATGCCAATCCGTGGCTGTCTTGCACGGTTTTCTTTACTTTTTTGCTTGCTCCCCTAATTGTTTTGAGCAGTGTATTTTCAGCGAAAAAACAACCAAAAAAATCTATAAAAATTCATTGCTAAATTAATTTGGAACATAAAGGGTTAAATCTTTTGGAAGTTATGATTGTTGCAAATTTTGTTGTTTTTAGGTGAAAGGGGGCTGTCCATAAATGATATCACACTTTTTTCAACTTTTGTGACCCCACCCTTTGTCACAAAGTGTCACGCTTCAACTACTCCCACCCTCCCCTTTGTCCCAAACTGTCACAATTTCATGAACTCCCTTCCCACTTGACAAATGACAACATTTGTGAACAATCACAGAGAGTAAACTTTAGCGGGAAAAACATTGCACTCTTTTATGGAAACACGAAAGCTTTTAAAGCTCGGATAAGGGTGATAAAGATGGTACTTTTCTGTTGTAGGCATGTCGCAGCTCATTTTCAAAGTTTTTCGCCGCCCTTATTTTCTCATCAAACTTTGGCAAAATTTCTGAAATTTAAAATTTAATGTTGAGTTGTTAAAAAAATCTAATAATGCGAAGACCGTAGGTTTGAATCCAAGGGCCAAAAAATATTGTTCTAAAAACTCATTTTCCTTGGCAGATTTCTGATCCAAATTTCCATTACTGTATAATCTAAACTCGTTGCAGAATTCTGAATTACAGTCCTGTTATTGCTAAAATGAAGAAATGAAATTCATTTAGCGTGGTTAGTTTAGTGTAATTTTTTAAAAATATTTTGACAAAACATAGAGCACTGATTTCGATTGGTTTTGTTACGTTATCACGCATTGCTTTATGTATATATATAGCATCCCCAAATGGAAGCTCATCAGCTGAACCAAAGTGCCGTGAAAATAATGCGAAGCTTGTGCGACAGATCCCCCTATGGACCAGAGGCGTACTCTTACATTAAAGTGCAAGAGTTGTTCCTGAAAATTGTAACAACTTATTAATGCTGCAAAGTTTTTTCTAATTATATGTGAAGGAGGCGGAGGGGGGTGACATGGCAAATTACAACTCTTGGTGTCACGCGTACTGGAAATGTCACTTTGTACATGCTTTTATTTCTCTCTCTCTCTCTCTCTCTTAATGAAGAGACAGTTCGATAGAGATCCCTCATCTGAATTGAAACAATTTATCTGGCGGAATGATGATGTCTGGGTTATGTGTATTGAACCAGCATAAGCGTAGCGTGGGGGAGGGGGGGGGGGCAACTTTGA